>OW240914.1:163143447-163154104 GCA_933207985.1 Pelobates cultripes | reverse complement strand
GAGCTCGGCCACGCTACAGCAGGGCAGGGGAGGTGAGGCACTGCGGCAGCCGCCTGAGCGCTCTCCATAGAGCGCTCAGGCGGCTGCAGAATTTAAAGGGCCGGCGATGGGGGCGCAGGGCGCCCCCTCCTATATGGCGCCCTAGGCGGCTGCCTAGTTCGCCTTATAGGAAGCGCCGGCCCTGTATGTATGTATATATGAATGTATGTATATATATATGTATGTATGTCAGTATCAATGTATGTATGCATGTCATTATGAACGTGTGTATGGATGTCTGTATAGATGTATGTCTGTATGTATGTTATTATGTATGTCTGTATGCATGTATGTCTGTATGTATGTATATATGTATGTCTGTATGTATGTTATTATGTATGTCTGTATGCATGTATGTCTGTATGCATGGATGTCTGTCAGTATGTATGTCTGTATATCAGAGTTTGCAGGAATCTATGATCTGCAAACTTTCTTTGTCTTAGGGATGAGCATAACCACCTAGCAAAGCTAGTGGGTATGCGGCAGCCTCCCGGAGTCAAATGCCAGAGCTGAAAAGGCTCGCGCTGTGCATCTGCACAGCAACAGCCTTTCAGCCAATCAGGTAATCAGGAGAGCCGTGCTGAGTGCGGGAATCCTGATTACCTCAGATTTTTTAAAATTGGGAAACTGCGGATGGTTAGCACATCCCATGAAATACTAAGGATAAATATTTCCCACAGTGTACAGGAATATAATTAAACTTCTAAACACAAAATAAAATAATTCAAGATGCCAATAGTACAGGGGAACAAGAAAATATTTAATAAGTCATGGAGACATACAAGATAGACTTGAAACTTTGTATAAAACAGCTGAACTGAAAAACAAGGCAACAATGTGTGCCAAAGGAAAGTATCCAAAGACCACTGGAAACATTCAACGTAAGTTGCAACAAAATAAGTTCAATAAAGAGACAAGAAATGTTGAAACAAGTCCCAGCAGACATAATCTTTATGCAGGGAGTCCATGAGAATATTAAACCGACGAGACTACTTGCATCCAATCCTTCTACTTAGGTGGATCCTTGGTTTGTTGGTCTTGTCTTGGAGTACGGCTATAGTCTGTAAAAAACAAAACAGAGAACAGTTATCAAAAGGTTGAATAATCACCAGATAACCTTATGTTTTAGAAAAACCAACTACCACCAGCAGGCAAAACCCTTAACTAGGAGGAGGGTGGGACGGGCGCTATTGCTAGGTGGTTATGCTCATCCCTAAGACAAAGAAAGTTTGCAGATCATAGATTCCTGCAAACTCTGATTTGTCCTCGGGAGGCATAACCACCTAGCAAAGCTAGTGGGTAGAATAGCACACACCTGGTGGTGGTCCTAAGAAACTGAAGGCGTTCAACTTCTGATGGCCTCCAGTAAAATCTAACAAAGGTTTTACTGGACAACCATCTTGCAGCTTTTAAGATAGTAGCTAGAGGAAGGCCCTTTCCTGCTGCTTTAGTAGCCGAGGCTCCCCTAATTGAATGGCTTTTGAACACTGAAACATCAATTCCAGCCGTAGACATGGCGGAAAGTATCCAGCCTCTAATTGTATTAACCTTGGCTGGACGAAAGGGATTCCTTGATGTAATGAATAATTGACTGATATCGTTTCTAAATCCAGCAGAAAGTTGAAGGTACGATTGTAACAAACTGACTAAACATAAGCCTGGTTCGGAAGAATCTTGGACCAAGTCCAATTCTACCGGACCAGGAGAAAAATGGGATGTTTTTTGTCTGCCTTTTAGTATAATATGGAAACCTCCCGGGGTCCTGGACAACCAAGGTTCTGAAATATGGATCTGAGTTAACTCTGCTCCTCTAGCTGCCAGGGCCAAGGACAGCAGAGAAGCCAGCTTAATAGCAGTCCATCTTAAATCAATTTTAGCATTATCCAAAGACTTTAGGAAATTTAATAAGACATCTACATCCCAAGTAGATGTGTAGCGTGGGGTATATGGGCGGCAGACGGCTAACCCTTTTAGTAATCTCAAATACAGGGCATCCTGAGTAAGGTTGGGGATCAGGAAGTTTAAGGCAGATCCGTAGGTCTTGATTGAACTGACAGATAAACCAGAATGGAACTTAAGGGTAAGAAATTCTAACGCCAAAGGAATGGTATCAGATCCTTGTGTGTTAGACAGAAAAGAAACCTCCCATTCTTTGAATTCCTCGATCATCTTTCTATATCTTACCCTAGTTCTACGTCTTAAAGATGAGTTAATAATATCCAAGACCTGGTCCGATAAGTGGGGATGTGTTAACAGCCTACCAGGGCTGCGATCCACATCAGCTGCGGGAGCTTGAGCAGAAGATCGCTGGTTCCCTGAAAGCAGTCCACTGTCATGCCTAATGGGATCTTGGTTCCCTTGACTAACTGATGGATCAAGGGATACCAGGGTCTGGAGGTCCATACTGGGTAAACGAGAACTAAGCTCTGCACCCTGTCCCTGCGGATCTTCTCCAGCACTTTCATCAGTAAAGATGGAGGGGGGAAAGCATAAGGGGCTGGAACATCCGTCCATTGGAAAGACATTGCATCCATTTTCCAAGCTCCCTTTGTCCAGGTCCGGGAGACGAACCTGGGAGTTTGAGCGGATGTTTGGGATGCAAACAGATCTACCTGTCTCTGGCCAAAATTGCTTTCTATCTTTTGGAAAAGAGCAATCTTTAATTGGATCGTTGCCAGGGACAAACTTTGGCGAGAGAGAGAGTCTGCAAGCTCGTTCGCCTCTCCCGGAACATATTCTGCGAAAACCTGAACATTGCTTGCTAAGGCCCAGGACCAAAGATCTAGAGCCTCTAAGCAAAGACCCCTTGATCTTGTACCCCCTCTGTGGTTTATATAAGCCACCGCTGTCCTGTTGTCCGAATGGACTTTTACCAATGTCGGTGACTCGTTTAGAGGAACTAGGCCCTTGAGAGCTAATTTTATAGCTCGTAACTCCAAGATGTTTATATGGAGGTGACTCTCTTGGTCTGACCAGATTCCTCTTATGGCGTTTTGGGTTGTAAACGCACCCCAACCGTGACTTGAGGCATCTGACGTCAGAGTGACTGTCGCAGGCTGCTCTAACAGTGGACGAGGAAATAGAATTTCTAACTCCAGAATGGACTTCAATTCTTCTCTGACCTTCTTGGGGAGAACAAATTTTGATTCCCAATGGCCACCCTGTCTCAGTCGGTTCCCTAAAAACAGCTGACTTCTTCTGCAAAGTAAGGGGGAATTGTTGTATGCTGGTGTTAAAGCTATTAATTTCCCTATGATCTTTGCTAGGTCTCTCAAGGACCAACTCTGGTGCTTGAGAGATGAGTTCAGATGTACCAATAATTTGTCCCATTTGTCTTGAGGGATTCCAAGGGACATAGTCCTGGTGTTCAGTATGAAACCCAGAAAGAGGATGCTTTGAGTGGGAATTAGGACTGATTTCTGTAGATTTACTACGAATCCTAGGTCTTGTAAAAGGGAAGCAAGGTAATCCCTTTGAGAAGCAAGGGCTTCCCCATCTGGGTGCATGAGCAGGATGTCGTCTAGGTAGTATAGACACATGAAACCTTTTAGTCTGACATGAGCTATCACTGATTTCATAATTCTGGAGAATGTGTATGGTGCGTTGGAGAGGCCAAACACCATAACAGTCCACTGCCACACCTTTCCTTTCCACTGAAACCTGAGAAAACGCCTGTGTTTCTTGGCTATGGGGACTGAATGGAAGGCATCTTTTAGGTCTACTTTTATGTAGAAAAAGGCTTTCTGAACTAAGCCTGGAAGATCTGATAGACTCTCCATCCTGAACCTTTTCCTTTTGATGAAAGCGTTCAGAGGCCTCACATTTAGGACCGGTCTCCAGGAACCGTCTGACTTTGGGATTGGGAACAATGGGCTGACCCATCCTGTAATAGACATGTCTGCCAACTCTATTTTTCCTTGACTTAAAGCTAAGGAAAGGGAGGCATCTAGCACTGGGTTCACCTCTCTGTGGGGTGCAAATTTCTGGACTGGGAACCTTAACAGGGGGAGTTGTAAACCCCTTTGAAAGATCTTTAGAACCCATTTGTCTGAGGAAATATCCTTCCAATTTAGTGGCATATGAGGAGGCACACTTACTTGAATGCATGGGTTTCCTTTTGGAAGCTGAACCGCCTCTGGAATGCGCTCCTCTGCCGCCGCCTGGGAGCTTATGTCTTCCACTGTAGTGGCGGTACTGGGCCTGGTGAGAGGCTTCTCGGGACGCTCCTGCAGCCCTATAGGGGCGACCCTCCGTCCGAAAGGGCTTCTTGTAGCCAGGGACGGACTTCTTGAGTTCTGAAAAGGATCTCCTTGCCTTGTAACGGCCTTTAACCTCCTGAATGAACGAGGGACCGAATAGGTAAGAATCCTCCAAATTTGGGAACTCATGCGATTTGGGGGCTAGGTCGGACAGACCAGCTGCATGGAGCCAGCGGGATCTGCGGATGTTTGAAATGTAATTAAAGGATTGGCCAATAATTAGCACTGCCCTGCCAGACGCTTTTAAAAGGGCCATCTTAGATGCTAACAGGGATGAAGTGGAAGGTTTCTGAGCATTGCCTTCTTTTTCTGCTTTATCCAGCATCAGTAATAGTGGTCCCACAGCATCAGCAATTTTAAACTGTATATTGCGAAAAGTCTGGTCTGTGGGATCAGAGGATACGCTGCTCCCTGTGATGGATAACAGCGAAGGGTCTACCTCTGGGGCCATTAGAGCCTGAATGTCCGGGATACCGATGTGGTTCCTGAGGAGAAGGTCATCTTCCTTAACCAAGGGGGATCTGAAGGCTAGTTTAGCAAAATCTCTAACCTCGGAATCGTGCTCCATAGCCCATCTGGAGTGAAATAATTTTGATGGGAGAGTCTTTCCTAGGAGACTTACTCTGGCCATCTGAACATTGCTTAGCTTCCCTCGCTCAGTGGAAGCTGCTGAACGAACCACTTCCTCGGATTCCCAGTCTATTTCTGGAGAGCCGTATCTGGAACTGGGACGGCTTTGGGAAGAAGAGTGAGCGAACGCTCTAGAAGAGGAAGGAGAGGGACTATCTAACCTCCAACGAGATTTGCCCTTTTCCTCTGGGAGGTGTTTCTGGTGCTCAAACGAGGGAAACACGCTATTCCTTTTTTGAGGTCCTGTCCCCTTAAATTTTCGCTTACTCAAACGAGTATGAGGGGAAGGAGGAGCGGAGAAGTTTTCCTCAGACGAGGAACTGGCGGAAGAGACCAGCCGTCTTCCTTTATGCTTTTTATTTAAAACTGGGACCAAATCCTCCTCAGATGATGAAGAGGATAGATCCCTGGCAAGGAAAGCTCTCTTATGGAGCTTTCTAACATTGATGGGGCTGCCTTTAAGAGAGGCATCCACTAAATCTGTGGCAGACACAGAAATAGAGTCCTCCATCAATGATGCCATTTTAAAAAATCTGAGGTAATCAGGATTCCCGCGCTCAGCACGGCTCTCCTGATTACCTGATTGGCTGAAAGGCTGTTGCTGTGCAGATGCACAGCGCGAGCCTTTTCAGCTCTGGCATTTGACTCCGGGAGGCTGCCGCATACCCACTAGCTTTGCTAGGTGGTTATGCCTCCCGGAGGACAAATATGTATGTCTGTATGTATGTATATATGAATGTACAGTTGCAAGAAAAAGTATGTGAACCCTTTGGAATGATATGGATTTCTGCACAAATTGGTCATAAAATGTGATCTGATCATCATCTAAGTCACAACAATAGACAATCACAGTCTGCTTTAACTAATAACACACAAAGAATGAAATGTTGCCATGTTTTTATTGAACACACCATGTAAACATTCACAGTGCAGGTGGAAAAAGTATGTGAACCCTTGGATTTAATAACTGGTTGAACCTCCTTTGGCAGCAATAACTTCAACCAAACGTTTCCTGTAGTTGCAGATCAGATGTGCACAACGGTCAGGAGTAATTCTTGACCATTCCTCTTTACAGAACTGTTTCAGTTCAGCAATATTCTTGGGATGTCTGGTGTGAATCGCTTTCTTGAGGTCATGCTAACTCTGTTAGGCTTCTCCTAGATTTATATGACAGACTCATGTCCATGCCTCGGTCTTTTCAAAACACAACATAAATGGAGCTATTTGGCAAGCTAACAGTAATTCAAAATAACATTATATTCACCTTCATCAACTGCACAATCCAAGAAATCTATTAAGACAGTGTTTTAACACTTTTCATTTCAAGCTAAAGTGTTTATTCACATGAAATTAAATTTAGAGATAAGTCTTACAATTTGCTTCAATCTATTTGACATTTCTAGGATTCATCATTTGATCTTTAATGTTTGTTAAAGCCTTTTTCTATTAATATTATTTAGTGTTAATATTTTTATTAGACATTTTTAAAGTTGACATTAAAGAGATGTAGTATCAGATGTCAAGTCACATCATAGTTTGGTAGAGGTCTAAACAGTGAAAAAACTTACATGGCAATAAATAGGAACATTACAAACAGCCGTTAAAAAGAGGTATATCCAGTCACAGTCACCAAGGTATTTTATCCCTCCCCTGGCCAAACATCCGTATAGATGAACTCTCTGTCCTCTCTGAAATAACAGATTAGCCAGATTAGAACCTCGAGAACAGATACTGAAGGCCCAAATGTGAATAACTTCCAACACCTGATAGTGGAGTATGAAAGAGGATTAGCTTTAACATCAAAGGACAGATCTCTGTAGGGAGTATAAAGTTGAGTTCAATGTTTGCAAGGAGAGAATGTGACACAGACTCTACCTATCATCTATGTAGTCCAATCAACAGTATGGATCCACATGAATTTTAGAAACATCCTCAGAGTTATGAAGTGATGTGACGAAACTGAATAGTAATGGGGACAGTGGGAACCTTGTTCCATTATAATTGGTTCAAAGTTTAAGCCATTAGTGATGGTACAGGTCCTATATGACTGTACCAAACGGGCCTATATGACTGTACCAAAGCAGAATTGCTATCTGGCATAGAGAAAAAAATAGTGCTGTGTAAATGATCAAAAGGGTGTTGTATTGATGTACATTTTGTTAAAGAGGGTATTCAAGATGGGTGTGTTATGGGCAAATGCAAATATTACAAGTTTTAGAATGAAATGTTGTATTTCTTAAACTGTGTACTTTGTCTTTAAGAGATATTGCAAACTGACAAGGTGTTAGAAATGGAACATATTGTTTTTCATACCTGTTTCTTTAAGCAATAACCTCAGTGCATAATATGTCTGCGCCATTTTGTCCCAGACGAATAAACATGTTATAACTCTTTCGGTATGTAATATACTGTGGTAACCTTAGTAGATAAGGATGTTCAGACTTTAAGATGCCATCTTGAACTGAGTCAGGAAAATTTCCATGACGTATACACCCTATAGTTATGGCCTTGTATGTTTGCCAAATTAAGGGAGGTCCTAAAATGAATAAAGTAAACGAAGTGTTACCTAAGGTATAAATAGGTGTACTTTTAAATGTTAAGACAGAGGAGAGACTTGGAGACAGACGCTGCTCCATCTTAAAATGACAGAGGCTGACATGATGACATGTTCAGAATGGTATGTTAACCTATTAATAATATTTGCAAGCATTTAGTTTAATCTTATAAACTCTGCTATATGGATTTGATATGTCTATATTTATATTTTTATATAATAAATATCTAAAAAGACAAAACTTTATTTTATATTGTATTCTCAATTATTTGTATATGTTAAATGGAGGATCTCTTACTAACTATATAAAATTTGTATGGTTAGCCCTACTAAGTTCTATGCTTTAAGACATTATAGTGGTAAATAAGGGTACCAGCCGCGGTTACAGGTATACTGTGTTATTTCAACAATTTGTAATATTATGAACTAAATCTAGGTCGTACTCATTATTTGCAAGTGAGATTTTTTTTTCTCGTTCAGTGATAAGTATGGGGTGGAAGAGAGACTATTAAAATAACCTTTGGATTAAGAACCCACTAGACATCCAGTAGGTGCAAGGATTGCAATAGCAACAGGAGGCCCATATTTTTTCCAGAGCACTGTTATAACCTCGGATAAAATTGGAACCTGAAAAAGGAAGCAAGTCTTTATACAATATAACGTAAAAATAATCCTTATGTCCATTAGTGATAGTAAAAGTGTGGGGGGATGAGTGTGACAGGGTGAGTGTGGTAAAGTGAGGGGAAGTAGGTGTGGCATGATTGGAAGGATTGAGTGTGACAGGATTAGCATTAATGTTAGTGTAGCAGGATGGGGAGTCAGTGAGTGGGGAGGCGACAGTCATCCCCCAATCATCCTCAGCCCTGTCGCACTCACCATCTTCACCATGCCTTACTCACTCTATCACATTAACCCCTCCAATTCTGTCACAACCATCACCCAACCATGCCACACACTTACCCTGTTACATAACCCTCCTAATCCTGTCACAGTAACCCAACTAATCCTGTTACACTCACTTGCTCAGTCACATTCACCATGTCACATTATCCTCCCTTATTCCAGTCACACTAACCTCCACTTGCCTTATCACACTCCCTCCTCCCTCTGTCACACTCACTCACCAACTATGCCACAGTCGCCCTATCAAATTAATGCCTCTAATCCTGTCATACTCCGCCGCTCAACTCTCTCACACTCACCCCCCTCACTCACCCATATTCACCCTGTCACATTAACCTCCCCTCGCCCTGTCACACTCCATTCTGTAACCATGCCACATTCACCCCATCCCTGTGGCACTCAAACCCCAATCATGCCATACTCACATTGTCACATTAACCTTCTATTCCTGTCACATGCACTCCTAATCCTGTCCTAACCCCTTCACACTCACCCTTCCTCACTCTGCCACACTCACACTGAATTATTCACCACTCTCGCCCTGCCACAGTAACCCCTTTACTCACCCTGTCACACTCACCCCCTGAAGACAGTCATCATGCACACACAGTCATGAAATACAACTTCACCATAAACACAATGCACAAAAAACACAGGCAGTCCCCATACACACAACACACACTGAGCAGCGCCCTCACACACAATGTGTTCGTGGTATGAAACAGGCAATGTAAAGGTAAAGTAGCAACATATATAATATATTTAATATACATAAATATACTATACATGGGCAACACAAATAAAGAACATACAGGATAATATATATATGTGAGAGGATTATAGAATATGTGGGAAAATGTCTATGACACTGTTTTCTTATTATTTGGTAAATGGTTTTTAAAAGTAGGAGATATTCCATCAAGAGTTGTACAATAAAATAGAACTGATGAATTAGGTGATGTCCAACAATGCCTGCCAGAGTATTGAAACAGTAATTTAATTTGACGGTCTGTAAGATAACGTGGGCAAAAAATGGTCAGGCACTCTAAGATCCAGAAATGCCAAATTTATTGAAGCCCAAGGTAACACAACGTTTCAACCTTGCGGTCTTTATCAAGCTTGAAATGAATGATCCATTTCTGGATCTTGGAGTGCCTGAACCATTTTTTGCATACTATACTATTGTCACTGGAACCTGGTGCTTGGTCCTGGTTTGGTTGCACCCTGGCTCAGATTGATGGGATTGAGTGCAGTTCCTATTGTCTGTTGACAAGGTCTGTAAGATGTCGACATAGCGGTATAAAGTCCTTGTCTAGTGTAATAACAATTGTAGAATAATCCTCGAACGACATAATTTTCCTGTCCTGGTAGAGGAGGTCTTCATCTTTGACATATACCTGAAGAAAAGTTATTTTGTCAGCAAAATTGAATAGGCTTATACTTACCAGTCACAGCATCTCCAAAATGGAAAGTCTTGTGTGGTATTCAGTGGCTTGTACCTACCAAAATGGGTGCAAGGAAGTACAACAGGTAAACTGACATCAGTGTCAGGGGCACCCTAGGCTCATTAATGCACGTTAAGTGCTAAGGCTAGCCTGTCAGATTCAATCACTCAGAAGCGCTACTGTAGCTTAAATTGCTAAAAAAAAACCTGAATGCTTGCCATGACAGAGGGTGTCAGAACACACAGTGCAACGCAGTTTGCTGTGAATGGGGATACGTAGCTGCAGACTGGTCAGAGTGTCCTTGATGACCCCTATCCACTGCTAAAGGTTAAATGGAGACGTTAGCATCAGAACTGGACCACGGAGCAATGGAAAAAGGTTGTTAAGGAATAGTTTGCGTAACATGACAAAGAGTTCAAGGTGTTGCCTTGGCCTCCAAATTCCCCAGATCACAATCCATTTGTGCTAGAAAACAAATCCAATTTATGCAGGGTCCACCAATTTATGCAGGGCTTAAATGATCTGCTTCTAATGTCTAGGTGCTAGATACCAAAGTACACATTTAGAGGTCATGTTGTGTTCATGCCTAGGTTTTGGGACTTATAGTGTCTCTTTAAGGTGTAGAAAATATTACAACAAACTTGGTCTTTGAATGTTTAAAGGAACAAAATTCCTTCCCTTTTCATGTCTGGCAACAAAAAATGTCTATGTCATAGGATGATAAATAATATATTCAGATCTTACAATTTCAAGTCATACGGCACAAGCCAAGCCCCAGAATTTTCTTGTCACAGCAAGCCTGGAGGGTTCATGGAATATTCCATGTA
>OW240914.1:163126179-163143347 GCA_933207985.1 Pelobates cultripes | reverse complement strand
GCTGCAGAATTTAAAGGGCCGGCGATGGGGGCGCAGGGCGCCCCCTCCTATATGGCGCCCTAGGCGGCTGCCTAGTTCGCCTTATAGGAAGCGCCGGCCCTGTATGTATGTATATATGAATGTATGTATATATATATGTATGTATGTCAGTATCAATGTATGTATGCATGTCATTATGAACGTGTGTATGGATGTCTGTATAGATGTATGTCTGTATGTATGTTATTATGTATGTCTGTATGCATGTATGTCTGTATGTATGTATATATGTATGTCTGTATGTATGTTATTATGTATGTCTGTATGCATGTATGTCTGTATGTATGTATATATGTATGTCTGTATGTATGTTATTATGTATGTCTGTATGTATGTTATTATGTATGTCTGTATGCATGTATGTCTGTATGCATGGATGTCTGTCAGTATGTATGTCTGGATATATGTATGTCTGTATGTATGTAAATATGAATGTACAGTTGCAAGAAAAAGTATGTGAACCCTTTGGAATGATATGGATTTCTGCACAAATTGGTCATAAAATGTGATCTGATCATCATCTAAGTCACAACAATAGACAATCACAGTCTGCTTTAACTAATAACACACAAAGAATGAAATGTTGCCATGTTTTTATTGAACACACCATGTAAACATTCACAATGCAGGTGGAAAAAGTATGTGAACCCTTGGATTTAATAACTGGTTGAACCTCCTTTGGCAGCAATAACTTCAACCAAACGTTTCCTGTGGTTGCAGATCAGATGTGCACAACGGTCAGGAGTAATTCTTGACCATTCCTCTTTACAGAACTGTTTCAGTTCAGCAATATTCTTGGGATGTCTGGTGTGAATCGCTTTCTTGAGGTCATGCTAACTCTCTGAGGCTTCTCCTAGATTTATATGACAGACTCATGTCCATGCCTCGGTCTTTTCAAAACACAACATAAATGGAGCTATTTGGCAAGCTAACAGTAATTCAAAATAACATTATATTCACCTTCATCAACTGCACAATCCAAGAAATCTATTAAGACAGTGTTTTAAAGGACCACTCTAGGCACCCAGACCACTTCAGCTTAATGAAGTGGTCTGGGTGCCAGGTCCAGCTAGGGTTAACCCATTTTTTCATAATTATAGCAGTTTCAGAGAAACTGCTATAATTATGAATGGGTTAAGCCTTCCCCCTAATCCTCTAGTGGCTGTCTCATTGACGGCCACTAGAGGCGCGTATCTCACTGTGATTTTCATAGTGAGAGCATGCCAGCCCATAGGAAAGCATTGGCTGGGGGATATATTAAAAAATCATGTGTGAGTAGTGTGAGTGTTAGTGTGTGAGTTAGTGTGGAAGTAAGTAGTGTGAGTGCCAGTGAGTGTTAGAGTGAGTGCGAGTGAGTGCTAGTGTGTGTGAGTGTGAGGTTAGTGTGAGTGTGTTAGTGTGAGGCAAGTAGGAGTGAGTTAGGAGTGAGTGTTAGAGTGAGGTAGTGTGTCTAAGCAGTGAGTGTGAGTGTTAGAGTGTGTGTCTGCTAGTGAGTGTCAGTGAGTGTGCTACTGTGTGTGTCTTACTGAGTGTGTGTTTGTCTTAGTGAGTCTGTTTGATATCTGTTAGTGAGTGTGTGTTTGTCAATGAGAGTGTATGTTTTGTAAGTGAGTGTGTATGTATGTCTGTCGCTGAGTGTGTCTCTGTCAGTAAATGTGTGTGTCTGTTAGCTAGTGTGTATGCGCCTGTAAGTGAGAGTGTGTGTGTCTTCAGCACTTACCTTTCTCCAGCGCCGGACTCCCTTGGCGCTGAGTGACAGCCTCTCCGCCCTCAATGCGAACACTACAAGACAAGATTAAAGGCCAGGCCCCGGCTTCCATAGGGAAAGCACACCACCGCTTTCCTATGGATCGCTCAGTGTTCTCTAGCGGTTGTCCGTGAGACAGCCACTAGAGGTTGATTAACCTCAGTGAAACATAGCAGTTTCTCTGAAACTGCCATGTGCCAGCTGCAGGTTAAACTAGGGGACCTGGACACCCAGACAAATCCTCATTGAGCTGGATGCGGGATCTGCGTCTGTAGTGGTTCCTTAAAGGACATTATAGTGCCAGGAAACATACTCGCTTTCCCTGTTCAGTGCCCCTGAGGGTGCCCCCACCCCTCAGGGACCCCCTCCCCGCCTCCCCGGCTCTGGTGCGGGTAAAACTTTCATCTTTTTCCACCGCTACGGGGAGCTCTCCTCCTCCGATCCTCCTCCTGGGCTGAATGCGCATGCGCGGCAAGAGCTGCGCGCGCATTCAGCCGGTCACATAGGAAAGCATTCATAATGCTTTCCTATGGACGCTGGCGCGCTCTCACTGTGAAAATCACAGTGAGAAGCACGCAAGCGCCTCTAGTGGCTGTCAATGAGACAGCCACTAGAGGATTAGGGGGAAGGCTTAACCCATTCATAATTACAGCAGTTTCTCTGAAACTGCTATAATTATGAAAAAATGGGTTAACCCTAGAAGGACCTGGCACCCAGACCACTTCATTAAGCTGAAGTGGTCTGGGTGCTCTAGAGTGGTCTTTAAGTGTGTGTGTGCATCTGCATGCACTGGCGTACATACCACGGTCGCAGGGGTCGCAGCCCTGTAACCCCTGCGACCAGGTGCCCACCGCCATGTGTTGCGGCCCGGCCCGCGCGCGGGGGGGGGGCCCACGGATCAATTTTCGCACCGGGGCCCCATGGGTCATGTGTACGCCACTGTCCCAGACGAATAAACATGTTATAACTCTTTCGGTATGTAATATACTGTGGTAACCTTAGTAGATAAGGATGTTCAGACTTTAAGATGCCATCTTGAACTGAGTCAGGAAAATTTCCATGACGTATGCATCCTTTAGTTATGGCCTTGTATGTTTGCCAAATTAAGGGAGGTCCTAAAATGAATAAAGTAAAAGAAGTGTTACCTAAGGTATAAATAGGTGTACTTTTAAATGTTAAGACAGAGGAGAGACTTGGAGACAGACGCTGCTCCATCGTAAAATGACAGAGAGGCTGACATGATGACATGTTCAGAAGGGTATGTTAACCTATTAATAATATTTGCAAGCATTTAGTTTAATCTTATAAACTCTGCTATATGGATTTGATATGTCTATATTTATATTTTTATATAATAAATATCTAAAAAGACAAAACTTTATTTTATATTGTATTCTCACTTATTTGTATATGTTAAATGGAGGATCTCTTACTAACTATATAAAATTTGTATGGTTAGCTCTACTAAGTTCTATGCTTTAAGACATTATAGTGGTAAATAAGGGTACCAGCCGCGGTTACAGGTATACTGTGTTATTTCAACAATTTGTAATATTATGAACTAAATCTAGGTCGTACTCATTATTTGCAAGTGAGATTTTTTTTCTCGTTCAGTGATAAGTATGGGGTGGAAGAGAGACTATTAAAATAACCTTTGGATTAAGAACCCACTAGACATCCAGTAAGTGCAAGGATTGCACTAGCAACAGGAGGCCCATATTTTTTCCAGAGCACTGTTATAACCTCGGATAAAATTGGAACCTGAAAAAGGAAGCAAGTCTTTATACAATATAACGTAAAAATAATCCTTATGTCCATTAGTGATAGTAAAAGTGTGGGGGGATGAGTGTGACAGGGTGAGTGTGGTAAAGTGAGGGGAAGTAGGTGTGGCATGATTGGAAGGATTGAGTGTGACAGGATTAGCATTAATGTTAGTGTAGCAGGATGGGGAGTCAGTGAGTGGGGAGGCGACAGTCATCCCCCAATCATCCTCAGCCCTGTCGCACTCACCACCTTCACCATGCCTTACTCACTCTATCACATTAACCCCTCCAATTCTGTCACAACCATCACCCAACCATGCCACACACTTACCCTGTTACATAACCCTCCTAATCCTGTCACAGTAACCCAACTAATCCTGTTACACTCACTTGCTCAGTCACATTCACCATGTCACATTATCCTCCCTTATTCCAGTCACACTAACCTCCACTTGCCTTATCACACTCCCGCTAAACTCTCTCACACTCACCCCCCTCACTCACCCATATTCACCCTGTCACATTAACCTCCCCTCGCCCTGTCACACTCCATTCTGTAACCATGCCACATTCACCCCATCCCTGTGGCACTCAAACCCCAATCATGCCATACTCACATTGTCACATTAACCTTCTATTCCTGTCACATGCACTCCTAATCCTGTCCTAACCCCTTCACACTCACCCTTCCTCACTCTGCCACACTCACACTGAATTATTCACCACTCTCGCCCTGCCACAGTAACCCCTTTACTCACCCTGTCACACTCACCCCCTGAAGACAGTCATCATGCACACACAGTCATGAAATACAACTTCACCATAAACACAATGCACAAAAAACACAGGCAGTCCCCATACACACAACACACACTGAGCAGCGCCCTCACACACAATGTGTTCGTGGTATGAAACAGGCAATGTAAAGGTAAAGTAGCAACATATATAATATATTTAATATACATAAATATACTATACATGGGCAACACAAATAAAGAACATACAGGATAATATATATATGTGAGAGGATTATAGAATATGTGGGAAAATGTCTATGACACTGTTTTCTTATTATTTGGTAAATGGTTTTTAAAAGTAGGAGATATTCCATCAAGAGTTGTACAATAAAATAGAACTGATGAATTAGGTGATGTCCAACAATGCCTGCCAGAGTATTGAAACAGTAATTTAATTTGACGGTCTGTAAGATAACGTGGGCAAAAAATGGTCAGGCACTCTAAGATCCAGAAATGCCAAATTTATTGAAGCCCAAGGTAACACAACGTTTCAACCTTGCGGTCTTTATCAAGCTTGAAATGAATGATCCATTTCTGGATCTTGGAGTGCCTGAACCATTTTTTGCATACTATACTATTGT
Source organism: Pelobates cultripes (assembly GCA_933207985.1). Classification (NCBI taxonomy): domain Eukaryota; kingdom Metazoa; phylum Chordata; class Amphibia; order Anura; family Pelobatidae; genus Pelobates; species Pelobates cultripes. The sequence goes on along the minus strand of OW240914.1, from coordinate 163,138,420 downwards.
CACTGGAACCTGGTGCTTGGTCCTGGTTTGGTTGCACCCTGGCTCAGATTGATGGGATTGAGTGCAGTTCCTATTGTCTGTTGACAAGGTCTGTAAGATGTCGACATAGCGGTATAAAGTCCTTGTCTAGTGTAATAACAATTGTAGAATAATCCTCGAACGACATAATTTTCCTGTCCTGGTAGAGGAGGTCTTCATCTTTGACATATACCTGAAGAAAAGTTATTTTGTCAGCAAAATTGAATAGGCTTATACTTACCAGTCACAGCATCTCCAAAATGGAAAGTCTTGTGTGGTATTCAGTGGCTTGTACCTACCAAAATGGGTGCAAGGAAGTACAACAGGTAAACTGACATCAGTGTCAGGGGCACCCTAGGCTCATTAATGCACGTTAAGTGCTAAGGCTAGCCTGTCAGATTCAATCACTCAGAAGCGCTACTGTAGCTTAAATTGCTAAAAAAAAACCTGAATGCTTGCCATGACAGAGGGTGTCAGAACACACAGTGCAACGCAGTTTGCTGTGAATGGGGATACGTAGCTGCAGACTGGTCAGAGTGTCCTTGATGACCCCTGTCCACTGCTAAAGGTTAAATGGAGACGTTAGCATCAGAACTGGACCACGGAGCAATGGAAAAAGGTTGTTCAGGAATAGTTTGCGTAACATGACAAAGAGTTCAAGGTGTTGCCTTGGCCTCCAAATTCCCCAGATCACAATCCATTTGTGCTAGAAAACAAATCCAATTTATGCAGGGTCCACCAATTTATGCAGGGCTTAAATGATCTGCTTCTAATGTCTAGGTGCTAGATACCAAAGTACACATTTAGAGGTCATGTTGTGTTCATGCCTAGGTTTTGGGACTTATAGTGTATCTTTAAGGTGTAGAAAATATTACAACAAATTTGGTCTTTGAAGGTTTAAAGGAACAAAATTCCTTCCCTTTTCATGTCTGGCAACAAAAAATGTCTGTGTCACAGGATCATAAATAATATATTCAGATCTTACAATTTCAAGTCATACGGCACAAGCCAAGCCCCAGAATTTTCTTGTCACAGCAAGCCAGGAGGGTTCATGGAATATTCCATGTATATATTTCTACTCGCCAGGGCTAAGTTGTCACTCGCCAATGACTAATAACAAAATCATAGTAGTGATATATTGCACATTTTTACTTTTTGTTTCTTTTTAAACAGCCTACATTCAACACTGGGCACTTATGCATTTTACTAATTAAACATATATTGTGCAGGGTTTCCCCTTAGAGCAATTATTGTGCTGTGCTATATAATTATATTTCTTAATAACGCATGAAATCGTAAAATCTCCTTTCATAATTCAGTTGGAAATATTGCATATTTAAATGCACATTGATGTATAGTTTCACATGTTTATATATTACTATTTATCAAAGCACATTTACATTTTACAGCCCTATAAAAATTTGATTTGTGTATTTTTAACATAAAGTAAAACTGGTAATTAAGCTATAAAAGCAAATGTTAAAGCATTTTCTAGTTCATGAAATGCCAAATAAACTTGGCTTTTGGACTCTAAATATCACACATGCTGCTCAAATTTACAAAGTACCCAAAATGACATGATGCACTAATGCATATTAAAGTGATTTATTACAATCTTTCTGCAACTTTTTGAATAGGTCTTTTTGTTTGCACCGGTTAAAAAAGTAGAATATAAAGAATGGTTATAGGAACCAAAAAAAACTTGGTTGGCACACAAACTTTTATAACAAATATACACCGCTTAAACCATGCTGTTATATATAGGCAAAATGATGCATTGTCAATGGGGAGGCTATTACTTGTATGGATAGAGACCTATTTAGACTACTTTTCTATAAAAATATATACAAGCCTCTCTATCAATCCAATAATGTTGGGAAAGGACAGATTTTTCTGGTCCTGTCCAGTCATCCTAACTTTGTTATCTATTGTTTTGTTTTTGGGGGACACTAGGGAACTGTCGTCAACATGCATTACGCAAGCTCATCATTGGATGTTCATGTGTTTTGCTCAGGGAATTAGCATCCTGTAAAGACCACTGAAACGGTGATCCCTGCTTTGGTGGGCTGTCCTACTTGATTGGTAGGCAGCCTCGCATTCATTCATGCAACGCTTAACTGTCAGTTTTACTGCTGATTGGCATCTTTTCTGGATTGGTACACCCCTTTAGGTTGAGCTAGCAAATGACCTGCCCCTTTTTATCTCTCCCACCAGCATCCCGCCTCACAGAATGTTGAAGTTGGGAGGTATATATATATATATATATTACATGCCATTTCTCATATAAACTTTTAAAAGCTGCACCATCATGACTAAGGGAGGGTCTAAACAATCTAATGCTTTGCACTAGATTTTAGGGATAATATGTCTCCCACAATTCCCCTGCTATCAATATTCATGATAAAAATTTGATATCTACACTCAAAAAAAAAAAAGAAAATTAGGATAATCATCCATTTCTTCTTTGATGAACTCTGACTCCTAAGCTGTCCATTGCAATTGAGTTTAACACTTAATTGCTCCTTCCTACTATTAGGTTGAATATTCTGAACATATTTTGGAGCTACAAGAGGTGGCAAATACATTCAACACTCAAGTAATGATTAAATATTTTTTTATACAGAAAAAAAATAGATTTGTGCTCTTTTTGTGAATAGCGGTAACACTGTATATAATTTAGAGTATTTGTGCATTAAAGCAAAAATTGTGCATGATTGCGACGGAACTAATGTTGTGAGGGCCCTGGTTCAAAAATGGTTTTTGGGTCCCCCTTTATTGCAAGAGTGGCCAAAAGATAGATCCTCATCTGTCGGACAACTTCAACAATGCTTTGCAGCTGAGAAGCTCCCATTTGCCAATCCTTTCAGGTTTTGTGAGCAGTATTTGTGCATTTGAATGTAAGTATGTTTTTGTATAACGTTTTTGTGTATATTGCTTTGGAGTGCACTGGTGCACTTGTGTGTAGTCTTTGCATTTGCATGAGGGTAGCTTTGCATGGTGTCCTGTTGCTGCTGGCAGACTTAGTGGAGCAAGTGTGAGGGTCTGCAGCAGCTCACTCCTACCTCGTTCCACCCCTGCTGCCACATTCTCCCTCCCGTGCAGTGTTATCTGTATAAGCTGGGAGGAAGTGACTTGTTCTCACTTCCTACCAGCCGGCTGATGCCACAGAATTCCATTAACGCTCTTAAAGGGCCCCTGCTCAGCAATACCCATCGGGTGGCCCTAAGTGCATGAGCCATCCGATGGACCCCCAAAACATGCAGGCCCCAATGCAGCCACACCAGCTGCACTGGTAGTAGTTACACCACTATTGTGAGAAAAAGCTGGTCTCTTCCTCTCTACTTTTGTTTAGGCTAATGCGGAAGCATTCATTCGACGATTTCTCGAGGGCTGCACCGTTCCTGTGGAACTCCCTTCCCTCCTCCGTTAGATGCTCACCCAGTCTCTACTCCTTCAAAAAATCGTTAAAAACCCACTTCTTCATAAAAGCATATCCATTAAACTGTTAATAGCTCCTGACTGATTCCTCTTTTGCAACTGTCATTAGTCTAATACTATCCTTACCTTTTTGTGTCATTTTACCCCACTCCCTCTAGCATGTAAGCTCATTGAGCAGGGCCCTCAACCCCTCTGTTCCTGTGTGTCCAACTTGTCTAGTTACAACTACATGTCTGTTCGTCCACCCATTGTAAAGCGCTGCGGAATTTGACGGCGCTCTATAAATATCATAATAATAGTAATAATAATAGGCTGACAGCATCAGCATTCTTAGCCAATCACTGGCTACCCATTGCACATAAATGCACCCCTCTTACTTTTTCAAACATACCTAAGTAATTATAACAATAATTACGTGATCATTATTTTACATGCTAAAATAATATATTTATAATACCTATATGCATTTTGAAATCATTCAACGTAGTCAAATGCTCCCTATTAGCATTTAATGGTGTAGGTTGTTTTTTTAAAACACCTGAGCTGGCACAAATTGGGGATGGGGTTAGAATATAATTATGGAATAATCTCAGGGACACAGTCAAATCTTCATTCAATCTAAAATCTTTTAAAAGGTCTATGGCAAAATACCTCAGCACAGAATGCACCTGTCATGGTTGAATATATTTATTACCTGTTTTGTGTTAAATGTATGTGTGTATGTATATATTGTTTGTATATTGTATTTTTTGTAATATTGTATCCTATTGTAGCAGTGCAATGTTTTGTGGACCCAGGACATACTTGAAAATGAGAGAAATCTCAATGTATCCATCCTGGTAAAATATTTTATAAATAAATAATGACCATACATTGCATAAGCCTTCTATAACATCAATGTACTCCGTTTTTGACAGGTCCTTTTTAGTAATCTAATGCCTGCTTTTATGAGATTAACGCACGTATTTGGGAACTCCTTCCTCCTGGGATTCTCTGCAATGCAAGGTTAAACAGGGCCCTGAAATGAGGCAACTGTGCCAGGTAGTGGTGCAAACAGGGCCAGATTAACATAGAGGCTGATGGAGCTGCAGCCATGAAATAGGCCCATTGATAATATATATATATATATATATATATATATATATATAATTTTTTAACTACTCTTCACATACTCTTGCTTAAGTATGGAAATTTAAGAGGGATGTAGGGGAACAAAAGTTGTGTGACCTGACTGACAATTAAATTAGATAAGGTAAAGCTGACTTTGTGCACTATGCAAACAGGGCCAGCCTTAGGCCCACACACACAGTGACAGGCAGACAGTCACACATATTCCATTACAAGCAGACAGTCATGCACACTCCGTTACAGGCATGATAGGCACACACACACTCAGTTAAAGGCAGATAGTCACACATACAGGCACAGGCACACACGCAATGGCACAGCTACAGTGACACACACAATTGGAGTCACACACAGGCAGACAGTCACACACAGGCAGACAGTCACACACACAGGCAGAAGTCACACACACAGGCAGGCAGACAGTCACACACACACACACACACAGACACAGTTACACACACACACACACACACCGCCCAGACACAGTCACACACACACACACACACACGGGAAACGTCCCGCAGACACGTTTTACACACACACACACACAGGCAGGCAGTCACACACACAGTCAGGCAGACACACACACACACACACACACAGGCAGTCAGACAGACAGTCACACACACAGGCAGACAGACAGTCACACACATGCAGGCAGTCTCACACTCACACACACAGGCACAGTCACTTCATCCACTACCCCTTCCAGCCATAATGTAAAGAGGTAAGTCTGTGTGTGTGTGACTGTGACTGTCTGCCTGTGATTACTGTTTGCCTATTCATGTGTCTGCCTGCCTGTGTGTGTGTCTGTATGACTGCCTGTGTGTGCGTGTGTGTGTGTGTGACTGCCTGCCTGTGTGTGTGTCTGCCTGCCTGTGCATGTGTGTGTGTGTGTGTGTCTGTCTGTCTGTATGACTGCCTGCCTGTGTGTGTGTGACTGTACAGACAGTGGCACCCCCTGCTCCATGGCGCCCTGTGCGACCTCGCACACCCCTAAGGCTGGCCCTGTATGCAAATGCTCTCGCTGCTTCAGTCTCTCTAATACTGTGGACTGTTCCCTTTCTTCTACACTTACTACACCCTTCTTTTCTCTGTCCCAGCCTGTATACCAGGAGCTTCTGACTGCTAGTAAGAAGGTAAGGAGAGGAGTGGACAAGTGAGTTCTATGGGACAGTCCTTAGAAAGCGTGAAGCGAGCACATCATTAGACACATTTATGCCAAGCTCAGGGTGTTGTCTGCATAGTGTGCCCTTTGTTGGCCAACCTGTTGCCATTTTGGGGCATTTTCATCTCTTTGGGCGGTTCTGGTTACGTGATTCACTTCAGTAGCCCACCCCTTTAGCCTGCCCACCAACATCCTGCTTCCCCAGACACTGTTGTAAGGGGGTAGAGATTTACTTCAGAGATGAAAGCGAGAGATTAGCACATGGTATGTGTTTTCTTATAGTTATATCCTGTGAGTTTCCCTCTAGCAACACCTTTACCAGATACATGACACTTAGGAGGTGTGATTGTTTTAGTGTTTTCTGTCAATAGAATTCAGTAATTAGGTCCATCATAATTGTCAGCACCAGGCTCTTAATCTGGCCCTGGCCACAATGTATAGCAACACAAACTAAAGTTTCATTTCTAAACTGAATTCAAATTCAAATATAAGAGTACTTTCACTAATAAACTAGTAGTAGAAAGAAATAACTGATAAGGACTTGTGCCTCAATTTAAAGCGATACTGTAGTCAAGAAAACAACTTTATGAAGCAGTTTTGAATGTATAGATCACGCTCCTGCAGTCTCACTGCTTAATTCTCTGCCATTTAGAAGTTAAATCACGTTGTTTATACAGCCCTAGTCACACCTGCCTGCTTGTAACTTACACACCCTACTTAAACACTTCCTGTAAAGTGAAATCTAATGTGTAAACTTCCTCTATTGCACAGTCTGATATTCAAATGTCTTCTCTCCTGCACTGTTAATAGTCTTCTAGAACTTACAGGAGCCTCCTGTGTGTGTGATTAAAGTTAAATTCATAGACCAGGAAATCAAAACGTCTAAAGTTAACATCTTCAGAGTCATGATCTGTACACAAATCTGCTATCTTAAGCTAAAGTTATTTTGGTGACTGTAGTGTCCCTTTAATATTGTTGGATACGCTATTCAAATTATTTAATATTTCTGGATAAACTGTTAAAACGATTTCATATTTTGAAAAAAATTTAAGAGTTTGATATACAGATATATTTTTTATATATAATGTGTTTGAAATTTTGTATATTTCAAACAAAATCATCTTATTATGGTTTCAAAATATTAAATTATTTGAAAAGCTTATCCAAAAATATTAAATCGAGTATGCAATTTCATTAATTACCAGATTCAGTTACATCATGTGTAACTAATAGATGCTGCCCTGATACTGTATTCACTTAGAGAACCATTAGGCAAATTTACATTCAGCACAGCGAAACAAATTAATGGAAAATTGGATAATGGAAGTGAAACATTACAGTGGATACCTGAAATGTAACACCAAGTATAATTTATCTTAAGACAGACCATGCCAGCTTTCTATAGACTATATTTACTGTTCACAAACATTTGTTATTCTGTAATATAGAGTTGAATTTTATAGATCGAGAAAACTATTGAATATGCATCCAAACCCCAAATCGTCCAACAGTCACTCATCATGATATCATTCCCATTCCACCAAAAATAATCAAAGTTAATTTAGATATTGTCCTTGTCTCTCAGTGGGAAAACAGAGAGACACTGCCCTTACTAAATTTCACTTTACGTAGATTGTATGTATCGTAACTGTGAGGGTAGAGATATCTCATAATATTGTAAAGCGCAACGGAATCTGTTGGCGCTATATAAATGGCAATAATAATAATAATAATAATAATAAAATAAATAATTACCTATCTAGCCGAAGTCATCTATTGCATGTGATACCGCAAACCACAAGACACATTTACAGTTACTTTGATAAAATTAGCAGCAACATCAAAAACATATTTTTATTAGTTACATTGGGACACGTTGGACATATTTCACAGTATGGATATCTGTACACTCAGTGATTACATGATGCTGGTACTAAAGACTCCCACTTACAAAGAATAGTCATTCTGTACTGTGAATAGAAAAGGAATCCACAGAAATTGAGGACCTTGAGTCCTTTATCTGGGTGCAAGTCATTCCTATGCCTCTACATGCAATATATAATACATTCTGTATAATTCAGAGAAGATATACATCAGAATACTGTTTTTACATTTATTCCACACTCACCAAGTCACTGTGAGAGCAGACCGAAAGGGTCCTCCATCTTTCAATGCATAGAATAGTTTGGTATAACATTTTCCTTCAGTGGACACTAACAGGTCAATATGCACAAAATGTAATAACAATCTCAATAGAGGATCCTAACACTTATTGGACTCTCTTCCCAGCTTGCTGTAAGCTGGGAAGAGAGTCTGGCTTATTACCCAAGGAGACATAAACTATCAAACAAACTCTGTCATTTAATGTTTATCCATAGTATCTACAGCTGCAGTGCCAGATCAACATATAGGCTTCTGGAATGGCATCTCTGGGTCCATGTTTTGAAATAGTACCAAGCAGCCACAATATAAATGTGCAATTTTCTATTTTTTAAAGTTTTTATTATGAAATAAGTTGGCGCTCCAATTATACCAAGCTGTCTTTTTATGTATTAAAATAAACAGTGTATTAATTAACAGTAAAACTGTGAGTGGCAAATATGAAAAGCCAGTTTTATGACTTCACAATCACATATAAAGGAGAATCAAGACAGTGTAGACCAGTAGTAGGCTTGCATACGGGTTGTATATGTCACACATGTAATCCACACACTCAATAGAAATGGAAATTAAGCTTCTCTTAATCTCTTAATGCTCATCATTTTTTTTAGCTCCATGCTCATGTTACTATAAATCCAGCATTGCAGGGCTAAAAGGGCCTGGAACCAGAGTTTCTATTTTTGTAGGAATAGAACAGCATTGGAGCTGAACAGGAATTTTGCTAGGTTCCAGAACCATCTGGGGTTTAAGCCTAAAACAAAATTTGATGACCAGTACACTTACAGAGATGTGGAGATGTCATGATGTATTCTAGTCTCCCTGTATTATGTCCCTACCTCTTAACAGTGTGCTGCTGATTCTCTCTGGGATTTTGTTGAAAGTTTAGCCTGAAAAAAGCACATGCTGCACAGCCAGGTATTGAACATGACTGCTGTCTAGATGTAATGCCCCTTTTCCCAATGACACACGAGAAACCATATTAATTTGGGTAAGGGCAACGGCCACAGCTTTATTTATTCTTACATGCCAGCAACAAAACCATACTGTCAGTTGTTGGGGTGATTGCCCAACAGACAGGTCTATCCCAACAAACCATGAGTCCATGAGCAGCCTGCCTCTGCCCTCTCCCCAAGCCTCCTTGGCAACTTCTTCACTTCTGCCTGCGCTGGCCAGGACTCCCGTGCTGTGACAAAACAAAAGAAAGAAAAGCCAACAACAAGCAACCGAGACAAACCCAAAGTCCATCCGTACACCCACCTGTCCTAGGGGAGGGAGGGCGGGAAAGTCAGGATCCCTGCACTTCCAAGAGCTGACTGGTAAGTCCCCTCCCCTAACTGTCCTTATATCTGTCCTACCATTTTGGCCACTTTGTATCCATCTATACCCCTCCCTCCTTGCTACTCCTTCAAGACTCCTTAGCCTAGCATCAGTCATGTCCCCTCTTCCTTGTCAGTCCAGGGAGGTGTCTTGACTGCTGTCTAGATGTAATGCCCAAACCCCACTTGTTGCCCCTTTTCCCAATGACACACGAGAGACCATATTAATTTGGGTAAGGGCAACGGCCACAAACCCAAAGTCCATCAGTACACCCACCTGTCCTACTTCCGCCACCGCGATGACGACTTCCCTTCACGCCTCCTGTCGCCATCACGCCCCCTGCCGACAGTGCAGCCTCAATCCCGCTCTGCAAACCCGTATTAAGGATATCTAACCCGATGGAATTCAAGTGTACCCCGTCCTTCCTCATCAAATCCTGGTTCTCACCTTCCAGCTCCCGCCTAGCCGCCGTACAAATTTCCCTATGGCAATGTTAAGCTTGCGCCGACTCTTCTCCAATCCGCGTGAGTGTGGAAGCGCGCGCCAGCACGGCCTGGAAACCACCTCCGACCAAACCAAGGTCATGTCCGGAAACATCGCCATGCACCTTGCCAAGTGGTGCCGGATCGCGTGGAGAAGGTCCACAGTCCTGGATTCCCCTAAGTCGTTGCCTCCCGCATGAACCACCGCCACCACCGGCCCTGAGACAAACTTACGCAGAGCCACGAATTCCGGGTAAACTTGCTGCCAGCGAAGACCCCTAATACCCTTCCACCAGACTCGAGCCAAATCAAAAGAGAACCCCAAATTTCATCCATAGGCCCGGTCTTCTGCGCGCCGAGCAGCCCAGTACACATAGGAATGCCCCATAATCCACACATACCGGGGCCGACCACCTACAATGAGAAGAGGGTTACAGCATATGAGGACGGACATAGGACATGAACTGCCCCGACTCCCACCTACCAATTTGCCGAATGCCCGCAGCCGAGTAGCCCAATAAACTTGCCTGAGTGGGAGCCCCGATCCGAAAGGAATGAGCCGAAAACCGTAGACTATCCAGCCCCCCAGCGGTCAACGCTCTCTGCAGCGTTGCCGAGAACTGATACCGTGTTAAAGGCGACCCATCCAAGTGAACCAACAATGGGCCCCCCCGTGCCGGTCGCACCTTCAGAAATTCGTGGAAGGCCCCAACCGGACATACTTCATCCCCCATGGCCCCTAAATGAACCCAGGCACCCTGGGCCACCTGGTCCGTCTTAGATCGCCGCACCAGAATGTCAACGGTGGAAGAAGACCACCGCACATCCGATAACGCCAACCGTGAGACCTTCCCCTTACTAGGCGCAACCAACTCGCTGATGCGAAAGGCTCCAAAGAAGCAGGACGCGAAGGCCAAACGGAATAATTTGGAACCATACTCGGAACTACAGACCGTCGGCAACATCGAGAGAATCAGTCGCAACAACTCCACCGTAATTTGGCGACAACGATCCGGACACCGCCGCAGGCGCCACCCTTTAAGCACCCTCTGAATCCCAAATTCCTTGGTGACATCCCGCCAACCCATGAGACGGAACAAAAAAGACAGAGCGGCCAGAGCCTTTTCCGCTGCCGCGCAAGACCTACCTCGCTGGACCATGTCCTACAACAGCAATAAAGTTGTCTCCAGACGCCGAGGTTCTGCAGATACATCCCTGTCCTGTGCCGACAACAGCCACTGTCTCCACACTGCCCGGTATGCCTTCCATGAAGACTCTGCCAAGGAATCCTCCACCAAGCCCATCAGGCCTTGAAATCGAGTTTCCATAAGGAGTCCGGACACTGCAGACCGATCCGCCTCGCCTCCGTCGCTGCCTCTCGAAACCGCTCCCACTGGAATCAAGACAATGCGTCAGCCACCACATTTTGGACACCCGGGACATGATGCGCCCGCACCCAAACATTAAACCGCAGACTCAGAAGCACAAGGTGCCGGAGAAGCGCAAAAACCGGTGGAGACGAGGAGGACAACCGGGTAATCACATGAACAACACTCATGTTGTCCGTGTGAAAAACCACTGTGTGATCCCGAAGCTCCTCACCCCACAGTTCCAGTGCGACCACTATCGGAAATAGCTCCAAAAAGGTCAAATTCCGACCAATCGGGGAAGAGCGCCACTCCACCGGCCACTCCCCCGCACACCACTGGCCCCGAAAATATGCCCCGAAACCTTCAGACCCCGATGCATCCGTAAAGAGCTCCAACGCAGAATTGGAGGTGGCCTCCCTCAACCAGCAAGAATGCCCGTTGTAACAGCGGAGGAAGGAACTCCACACCGCCAGATCCGCCCAAAGGCGACGCGTGATCCGAATGTAATGGAAGGGTTCCCTCACCCCCGCCGTGGACAAGGACAATCTGCAACAAAAAGCCCGACCCATCGGTAAAACCCGGCACGCGAAAACCAAGTGCCCCAGAAGGCCCTGCATTTGACGCAACTGAACCTTCTTAGAACCCTTGACCAAGTCCACCATGCGAAGTAACACCACTAACTTCTCCTCTGGTAGTCGGAAAACCATCCTCTCAGTGTCAATCTCGATACCCAGAAACGAAAGAACCAACACCGGGTCAACCGTTTTTTGTTCCGAAACCGGAACCCCGAAATCCGACGCCACCCGCTGGAAGGCCTGGAGCAGAGAAAGGCAATCCGGAGAACCCGACGGACCGACAAACAAAAAGTCGTCCAGGTAATGGGTCAAGGAACCCAGACCCGACACACGTGCCGTGACCCACTCCAAAAACGAAGAAAAAAGTTCAAATAAGAACAAGAGATAGCACAGCGCATGGGCATGCACATATCATAACAGTAGGAACCGTTGGCAAAACACCCTAACAAGTGGAAACAATCCGGATGAACCGGTAACAAACGAAAGGCGGACTCAATGTCCGATTTTGCTAATAACGCCCCACGACCGGCCCGTCAAAGAAGGAGCAATGCCGAGTTGAAGGACGCATAGCGAACCCTGCACACA
>OW240914.1:163115723-163126079 GCA_933207985.1 Pelobates cultripes | reverse complement strand
ACGTATTAATGGGCTATATTTTTCCTGGCTACATGAATACCAGCATTACCAGGATTGTTAAGTTTCTTATCAGGATGTGAGAAAAGGAAGGCATTAATTAACTCAATCACCTGTAGAATCATTGAGAGCTCCATTTAACACCAAGTTCATGTTTTGTCCTTTGTCCTGGTTTCCCCAACAGCATATTTGTCAATAATGCATTCACCTTTTCTTGTAAATGTGCAGGAGGACTAATTGTATGGAGTTTTAATGAAATTTATAAATTAACGCAGATAATGCTATATTTTAATGGAATGATCCTGGATGTTTTTAACCTATATAAATTGCACTAAAGTAATTTGGGATAGTGTGATAAAGTATTTTAAATGGCTTACTCAAACCTGAGTCAAGCGTGTTATTATCCCCTCCCTGAGTTGGGTCTGGCTTCAAAATTATCTATATCTATAGTAGTCATGTCAAACTCTGGGCCCCGGATATTGCCGAACCTCAATTCTGCAGAACACTAATGAATGCATTTTCCTGCCATTTGGTTAACAGATCAAGCGAGATACAAAAACAGTGGAGGGAAAAAGTGAGCAGTAAAAAAAATAAAAATCTATATTTATATTTATATATTTTTACTGGTCCTCCTTTTTTTCCTAAATTGGTCCCTTGATCTGTAAAAAAAATAATAAAAAAATCAACATTTAGTGGTAGTTCCCTAATAATCATTCATGTCCGTTCCTATCAATTATCTCTTTTTGGCTCCATGAACCAAATTCTGAATCACGAAACAAACAAATCATTCAATGAACAAGTTTTGACATTCAGAAGAACCGCTGATAAGCCAAACTTGCAAAAATCAAACTAATCGCAATTTGTTTTAAACTGAATGCACAAGCCATTGATATCTGAAGGTGGGTAGAGTTTGACATCTACATCTACAGAGTCTGATACATTTTGCCATCACCACTTACATCTAAACTTTCATATGTACATCTTCCTTTCATCCCGTCAACCTTTACCTGACTAATTTTCAGAGGGAAGCCTGAGTGAAAACCACCTTGGATATTTTTCCTAAGATTAGTCATTTGTCAGACAGCATTGTGCTAGTTGGGTGCAAGTTGGGGCAAATTGACCAATAGAGGCTACATATAGAGGCTATATTTTTTTTTATATAGCTCTTATGTAATTGCAGAACTGTTTAAGTAGTTGGAATTCGTTAGTTATACAAATTTAAAACCAACTTAGATGCCTATATATTTCTGTATTTTAAGCATTTGCTGCCTTGTACGAAATAAAATAGCTATATAAAACAAACCAAATGGGCAGCTGCACATAGTGTAAGAGAAGGATTAAGATCTCACAGAGCCTTAAGCAAGTGACACGTTTTGGTCCTCTTTTCTTTCTTCTAATAGGAATGGTGAATGGAACCAAGCAAATTCATGGTCTTGGGGCACCTGGGCCTCAGGCAGCCGCTTAAGGTCACCCTACTGTTAATCCTGGAGATATATACTTAGATATTTACTAATGGACTTGTGTTATATGGAAAGATAAAATCAAATAATTATATGAAAGGATCTCATTTTCTTTGTATTTGTACTTTGCGGTCAATAAAAAAAAAGCCTTAAATTAAGAAAGCATATTTAATTTCATGGAATTAAATCTCTCGAATAGAAATAAGCTCAGACAAAGTATTACTGTGCGATGAGCAAATGTTAGTATGGACAGAATCATCTAAGGAAACATATTGCTCACAGCTGAAAACAACCATTTTACATGCGGCAATAAAATGAGATGCTGACAGATATCCGGACGATAGCTATATCTCTCAGGACCAGTAATCAGTAGGATCAGGACTTTCTCGTAATTCCCAATATTAATCCATGTAAACGTCACTTGCACTAACCCATATTCACTTTATTACTGAGTTAGAAGACAATACGAAGTACTATTTTCCATTCCATGTATACACATTAAGTGCTAGCATAGAACAAGATGCAGCTTCTCACTGTTGCCATAGTAATGTCAGGGCTTTCTGAAATATAACAAAAATGTTAAACAACCATTCTTCTCCCATAGTACTGCCTGAGAAAAGTAATTCATTCACATATATATATATATATTATATGGTGGCAGTAAGGAGGAAAACCAATAATATTAAAGAGATAGTGGCCTACATCCATTTATTGTAAGATATTTGTAGTGTAATCTGTGGCAAAGAATGATAACTTCTTTCATTCTAGAAAGCACATTTACTGTAACACATCTTATAGTTGTGACTTGAGATTGCCATATTAAAAATAAATAGTACATTTTCTTATAAATTTTGTATACACAGCAAAGCACATTCCCTTACAGTTATGAACAAAAAACGGCATCATACTTTGGCATCCTTAAACCTTGTAATGTTGAATATTTATAATAATTAACCTGTGGTTATAAAGCCCAATGCATACAAAACAGTTTGTTAGACTATCTCCTAAATTTCATTTGTAAAATCGACAGTTTATTAAGCCTTTTTTTATTGGTTCAGAACTATTTAATTTCTGCTGTATTCATTTATAACATCAAAGCCGACGTAGATTTCACATATAAAATATTGGATTTGGCAATTCCATTTATCGAGGGTATAATCCTCTGTAGATGGCCTTGGAAATGTTGATAGCAAAAAGCTGTTAATAAATACTTTTTTTTACTATTTGCTCTCTGGTAGCAGTATCAGCCAGAGGGCAAATAGTTAGAAAAGGCCTGCGGGTCATCAGTATCGATTACCTAGGCCAATCCAATGATTTCCTTAAGGAAATTATTGGGAGGCTTGTGCGAATGCCAATTTACTCTACTATTTCGGTGGAAGTGCCTCTAGTGGCTGTCTGAGTGATAGCCACTAGAAACATTTTAACGCTGCAGTGAAAATTTTGCTGTTCTGCAGAACGGCAATGTTTTCACTTGAAGGGTTAAAACTTGATGGACATGGCACCCAGACCACTTCAAGGAACTGGGTACCTTTGGTGTCCCTCTAAACAGACTTCGGAGCATACCTGATTGTAGCAGCAAACGAGCTTTTAACACCATTTGGAATTTAACGGTTCCCTTTTATGACTGTCATATGCATTCACATAGTGTTGTAGGCACAACCTAACAGCTGGAGCTCCAGCTCTTAAAGGAACACTACAGTATTAGGAATACATATCTGCAGTCCTGGTGCCCCTTATCATTTTGACACTTTTACAATTCGTCAATTGCTGAATTTACATTCTGAAAGAAAAAAAATGGAAATGTCTAGTTATCACAGAATAGCAACATTGTGGGAACCAATCCGGAGCCAACATATTATTTTTTGATGACTTTTAAGCAGATCCAAAGTACTGTCGAGTTTCACTGTTTGTATAGGTAAGAGGAGATGTACTGTTGGTATAAATCTACGAACACTGCCCTCACAAACTAGTGAATTAGACTATAAGTAAAATAATCATGTTTTTTAGAGGATGGATTAAATGGCACTTTTAACTATGCTTTTCTACAAAGATGGATTAAAATCAGTAAACTTTCAATCTGTCTAATTTTATGTGAAAAACATTTTTGTGACTAACAATTATAAAGTGATAGATAGTCTTTTGACATCTTGATAAAATATTAGATCCATTAATTCTGTTAATATTATGGAGTAAATTAACATTTTATCTGTCTTGAGCTTTGAAATGGCTTTTTTTGTTCAGTACTCATGGCAACACATGGCAAACATGTTTGCACTGGGAAAATAAATCAACTTCAGTGGCTTATAGAATGATATCACAGTTCTCAATGTCAAGGACTTCACTGTTATCCTTGTCAACATCTAGGCCAAATTAAACATCTGCTCCATAGCTGTATGTTTGACAAATGCTTATCAATGTATTACTTTCTAGGATTCTATCTGCGATGCTCAGTTAATGTTCTGGATTCTCTATGGGCATGCTTCTTAATAGACGGGTCTTGTATACAAAATATTAGCTGTTAATCTTGTTCTTAATATTTCTGTACATCAAGCATGTCAAACTCAAAGTCTAACAAGGGCCAAATAAACAAGGTTTAAGTTTATGTGGGCTGCAAAAAACCCCCCAAAAACTGAATTTTCATAGACACATAGGTTTATTTTGAAAAGTACAGCATAAAAAAAAACAGCATCCCCCTCTACTAAACCACAGCACCCCCTCTACTAAATCCCAGTCCCCCCTCTACTAAATCCCAGCACCCCCCTCTAGCCAACAAGCAGACTCTTATCACATTGCCGCTGCCAGTATGCGATTCCGGAGCTCTGCCTCTGGTATATCCCAAATGGCGCCGTCGGCACCCTGTGCCAAAGTGGATCCTCATGTTATTTCTTGACACCCCGTGAAGGTGGAGCACATCGACGTCACGTTGGAATGTGACGTGGCGTTGCGTGCCTCCGTGCACCTCCAGGTCCTCCACTGTCCAGCCGCAGCCATTGCAACACTGACAGACACACACACACTCACAGACAGATACACAGACACTCACTGACACAGACAGACACACACACACTCACTGACAGACACACACTCACTGACAGACACATACACACAGACACACATTATTGTAATTATTCCTGGGGTCTTCTGTCTGGAGATCTCCTTCCTGCTCCTCACTGCTCCCTCACGCGCGCAGTTTAGTGATGCCGGGCGCCGGAATATGACATCATATCCCGGCGCCTGGCATCACTACAGACTGCGCGTTCGAGGGAGCAGTGAGGAGCAGGAACACTGAGCTCCCTCGCTGCATCTATCTTCCCCCTCCTCCCCGGCGGGTAAATTATAGCAGAGTAGGCACCTGCAATGTGGGGAAAGCAGGTGCCTACTCTGCTTGGAACACTAGGCATGTACTCGCGGCTCGACTGGCTGCAAAGCTGTCCATTGTGGGCCGCATGCGTCCCGCGAGTTTGACATGCTTGCTGTACATGTTTTTTTATTAATATCACTACAATTAGTTATATTATATTATATTTTTTCTGCAATAAAAATCTTACACATTAAACTGTCAAACCTGCTCTACAAAATATCATTTGAGGTACCAGATATTTTTTTATTTGCATAACTATATATTGATTTTTCACAATTTTTTCTTGATATATGCATAATATATGCGTGCGAGTGCGGTATTAAGATTGATGTTTTTTGTATATTTTATGAGGTTTGATTGGGGATGAACCTCTAATACCTGCACCACTGCATGACAGAGTGCCAGCACTACCTATATTTGTTTACCAGATATTTGCATGTAAAAAAGCATGTAGGTAAGATTCTAAATAATCAAATACTGACATGGTTGGCCATATTACTGATGTCTGTCTGTTATCGTGTGTATAAAATGGAGTGCTATTTCTGGAACCAGATGAACTGTCCTATGATTGAATAGTCAGTTGGGAAAAGCAACGTCAATCCCACTTTCCTTATTAAAGCTCAATTTACAGAGCAGGAAATACAAACATCTAAAGTAAGCTAATTTCCGATTGGAAATGAAACCGTTTATTAAATGCAGGTTGTGTGTGTCACAGCCAAGGGAGGTGTGGCTAGGACTGCATTGTAAGAAACGATTTGACTCCTAAATGGCAGAGAATTGAGCAGTGGGACATCAGAGGCATGATCTATACACCTAATCTGCTTCATTAAGTTAAAGGTGTTTTTGTGACTAAAGTATCCCTTTAAGAGTCACTGATGGGATGTTATGTTTCTATTTACTTTTCTGGCAACATTTATACTCGAAGCATGATGTTCCTTTAAACTGATAACAGGCAAAGTTAGTGATTGTTAATGATGTCGTGAACAGAAAATTTTCGGTTTGCGAACGGCGAACGCGAACTTCCGCAAATGTTCACGAACCGGGCGAACCGCAATAGACTTCAATATTCAGAATAATTTTAAAACCCACAGGGACTCTTTCTGGCCACAGTAGTGATGGAAAAGTTGTTTCAAGGGGACTAACACCTGGACTGTGGCATGCCGGAGGGGGATCCATGGCAAAACTCCCATGGAAAATTACATAGTTGATGCAGAGTCTGGTTTTAATCCATAAAGGGCATAAATCACCTAACATTCCTAAATTGTTTGGAATAACGTGCTTTAAAACATCAGGTATGATGTTGTATCGATCAGGTAGTGTAAGGGTTACGCCGCTTCACAGTGACAGACCAAACTCCCCGTTTAACGCACCGCAAACAACCGCAAACAGTCCATTTGCACAACCGCAAACTCCCCATTTGCACAAGGTTGGATACCAAGCTAGCCATGTCCCGTTCCTTGTCCTCACTGATGTCATTGAAGGTCTCTTCCTCCACCCAGCCACGTACAACACCAAGGGTCCCCAAAAGGTGACAACAAGCCCCCTGGGACGCCTGCTGTGTTTGGTCTTCCACCTCCTCAAAGCCACCTTCCTCCTCTGACTCCTCTTCTTCAGACTCCTCTCTCTGCATTGCCTCTCTCTGCATTATTATAAGGTGTGTTAAGTTTAATCAGTTTGATCAGTTTAATCCCTGTTATGTCCCCTATCAGGGGACGTGTATATGGCATCAATTTTAGGAACCGGAGATGGAAAAAGATGCTTGGTCGGTCCTCCTACTTCAAATTTGGGGCACTGCGCGTGCAATCTAATGTGCCACCAGATAGGAGTGGTGTGTTAAGTAGTACTATTTTTATCAGTTTAATCCCAATGTCATGACTACTAGTGTGGTCCAGCACGCAGAAACTATGTAAACATATACATAGGCAAGAAAAGGAAAATAAAAGGACAGAGCGTAAACCGGACCTTAGAATGGCCGGACTAATACGCTAGAGACAGAGAATGGTCAAAGGGAAAGCCGAGGTCAAGGGAGCCAGAAAATACACAATACCATTTACATAAGCCAAGTCAGGGAAACCAGAGTTCAGAATAACGAGGGAAAAGCCAAGATCAGGATACCAGGAAATCAGATTCTCAATGATAAAGCACTCTCAGGAAACCAGGAACAGGAAACCACGACAGGGCAAGGTACTTGGGTGAGCTAGGGATTTAAATATCACGCGGCGGGCCGGCAGCCGCGACACCCTGTTACGTCCCCCTCATCAGGCCTTTTTTAGTCGAATGTATCGCCCACTTTCAGTCCCTTCGGGATCCATCCCTCATTCATCTTAATAAAGGTGAGGTAATCTAGACTTTTTTGACCTAGGTGACTTCTCTTCTCAGTGACAATACCTCCTGCTGCACTGAAAGTCCTTTCTGACAGGACACTTGAAGCGGGGCAGGCCAGAAGTTCTATCGCAAATTGGGATAGCTCAGGCCACAGGTCAAGCCTGCACACCCAGTAGTCAAGGGGTTCATCGCTCCTCAGTGTGTCGATATCTGCAATTAAGGCGAGGTAGTCTGCTACCTGTCGGTCGAGTCATTCTCTGAGGGTGGACCCCGAAGGGCTGTGGCGATGCGTAGGACTTAAAAAGCTCCACATGTCTCCATCAACAACACGTCTGTAAAGCGTCCTGTCCTTGCTGGCGTGGTCATGGGAGGAGGAGGATTACTTTCACCTCTTCCCCTGTTAGATTCCCGTTGTGCTGTGACATCACCCTTATACGCTGTGTAAAGCATACTTTTTAATTGATTTTGGAACTGCTGCATCCTTTCCGACTTGCCGTAATTCGTCAGGCCCTGAAACGCACACTCGTGAAGGAAACTGACTGCTATTATATTACAGTCCAAAAAGTTTTGTTTTTTTTAAATGCAAGCTATTTTGACACCAGTGAGTGAGTGGTGGCACTGGGCAGGCCCTGAAATGCACACTCGTGAAGGAAACTGACTGCTATTATATTACAGTCCAAAAAGTTTTTTTTTTTTTAAATGCAAGCTATTGGGACACCAGTGAGTGAGTGGTGGTACTGGGCAGGCGCTGAAACGCACACTCGTGAAGGAAACTGACTGCTATTATATTACAGTCAAAAAATGTTTTTTTTTTTAAATGCAAGCTATTGGGACACCAGTGAGTGAGTGGTGGCACTGGGCAAGTGGGCACAGTATATGCTGTGAGCCTGACACACAGGCTGGCAGGCAGGCAACTGCAATTACATTACACAGAAAAAAAAAGCAGACTGATGTTCTAGCCCTAAAAAGGGCTTTTTGGGGTGCTGTCCTTACAGCAGAGATCAGATGAGTCCTTCAGGACTGTAGTGGACACTGAATACACTAGCCTAGCTATCAATTTCCCTATCAAATCAGCAGCAGTTACACTGTCCCTCCTCTCACTAAGAATGCAGCTTCACAATGAATGTAAAATGGATGCTGTCCAGGAGGTGGGAGGGTCTGGGAGGGAGGGTCTGCTGCTGGTTGGCTGGAATGTGTCTGCTGACTGTGAGGTACAGGGTCAAAGTTTACTCAATGATGACGAATAGGGGGCGGACCGAACAGCGCATATGTTCACGGTCCGTGGCGAACACGAACAAGCGATGTTCGCCTCGAACTATTCGCTGGTGAGCCGTTCGGGACATCACTAGTGATTGTTAAATAAAACATCTGACTCCGGAAGGATCTGCAAGTCCTGTTTCACACTGCTAAGTAACCTAACATAAGGTCTTGTGAGACTGGACATACTCACTAAAATTTGAACTAAGAAATAAAAACATTTACAAAAAAATAAATGAATAAATAAAAAGGAGCCCCAAATAACCTCATATATTTCACAGTGACCTGTGATTAATCACTAAGCACAGCACACAATATCTGCGTTATTTGAGGTCATTTTATATGCAAAAACTTTCTTAAGGGGCCAGCTTGTCTTGAGGTTTTTATTCAGTGTTTGGATTGCCAGAGATATTAAAATAAATACAATGAAACACGCACATGGTGCAGATCAATTAAAATGATTTATTTAGTAAACATGTGCCAAATATTCTCTTACATTGCAATCGTATTAAATAAAACATCATGGTGGGAAAATCTTGTTTTTGTCCTCATAACACTTACTTATTCCTTCATTTTTCAATTCTTTATTTATGGATATAGTGACATAAGAATGCTAATGTACAATATGACATATTACATACATAATCATATAAAGGGAATAATTATAAATAGGTAGAACAAAAACAATTCAAGAAAATTAAATGTAATCTCGTTTGAGCAGGGCCCTCAACACCCTCTGTTCCTGTACGTCCATCTCGTCTTATTGCAAATGTCTGTTGTTTGAACGGCGCTGTGGAATTTGTTGGTGCTTTATAAATAATTCTAAATAAAAATAATTTTAAAACTATCTGAAGGGATTTCATACAAGTATAGAAATAAACAATAAAGAGATGGTTAGGGAAATTGAGGCAATGTGATAAATAACCAATAAAAGTAATATCATAATATAGAGAATGTAATAAAATACAGAATGAAACATAAAATATATATACCATACAATTATTGAATCCAAGAAATGGCATACTTACCACCTCTGTACACAATATAGAACAGGCATAGGCAACCTTTGGCTGTCCAGATGTTTTGAACTAAACCTCCCATGATGCTTTGCCAGCATTATGGGTGTAAGAGCATTATGGGGGATGTAATCCACAACATCTGGACTGCCGAAGGTTGCCTTCCCCTGATATAGAATGTAGTCAATTCGTGTACCAAATGCCTACAAACAACTCGGTGTTTGTGGACCTTGCAGAGAGTACAGAAAGCCATCCAATAAGCAGGTAACATATTGGAAGCAATATACATATTGCTGGACAATTCCATATGGCAAATAAAACATACTGCAGGACATTTCCATAGAGCAATAAAACAAAACAATAAAATAAAATAAAGTACAAGTGATTAGTATCATACAAGTATTATTGCAAAAGCACAGTTAATATCAAAATAGCACATACATCAATGCTCCAAGTATCAGCCCCATATTACATCAAGGATCAGTGCAATATTAAGACCCTTGGGAGCAAAAATACTCAATATATGGATTTAAAAGGCTGATGCCCTAAAATGCATTCCTGTAGATCATTTATTTATTTCCCAGTATTGACCAAACATGTATATTTGACAGTCCGAACACATCTAACGTTGAAGGGTAGGGAGTAACTGGATGACCTGTTAGCGTGGTCTGTGGGCAACAGGAAATCCCTCAAATTAGCATTTCTATTATAACTAAAAGTAAGGGGTGCCTAATGCAAACTGGTTTTACACAATATCCTTAGGTTATCTCAGACAACCTTGGGAATATGCAGGCAAACAGGCATAGAACTGATCATTTTAGGAGTTTCAGCACTTCTAGTGGAATATAGAATATTTCTGTCAGTGGGTTTTGATGATAACCTATATTGCATAATTGCATATCTGTCTGTCTGTCTACACATATATATAATATAGCGTAGT
>OW240914.1:163083223-163110723 GCA_933207985.1 Pelobates cultripes | reverse complement strand
TGTAACAGCCAGAAATGCATGAGCGTAACTGTGAATCTTTCTCTCTGTACAACACTGCAGAGTCTGGCATGCAAACATTTACCTATGGAAATCAGTTGATTTGCAAACTTGCTCAGTATATTCCCAGTTCTGTGAAGATTTGTTTTTGATTATTTTATAGGTAAATGTGCAGAATTAATAGACACCCAGTGAACTTATTTGAGCACATTTGGAAGGCCCAGTCTTTTTGTGGTTTTGCCTGAATTTGAAATTCTATTATTTTTTTTGCAATGCACCTTTCCAGCAGTTTAAGACATGGGGGTTGCCATGGCAAACAACTAATCCTTCAACACGCTGGGAAACAAATTGCAAATATGTCATTATATTTAATGTCTTACTGCATGAGGTTTACAAAGCAGATCTTTAGATATGAGCAAAACTTCCCTTCTTTTTCTAGACACATATATTAACTTGCTGGAATTGTGTGCTCGTTTCTTCTGTTTACTTAGCCATTTTAATAAAAGCAGAGAAAGCTTGTATACTGGTAATTTACAACAATAGTTATACTGTATCATGTTATCTTCACGCTGGATATTTGTTATGTATGTATATATAAAACCCATGAAGGAAATCACAGTTTATATCGCTCCTCGTCTCCATGAATTCTGAATTCTGCGCATAGATCCCCTCCAATACATTGGCAAAATACTTACCAACTGACTTCTTCAAATATCACAGGCTCACTCAATAAACCTGGACAGGCAGGAAAGCCAAGTCTATGAGGGATATTCGCTAAAATCAGAATTTAGGGTGAATTTAGGGAGAAATTCACATTAAATTCGCTCTGAATTCTCATTTTAGTAAACATGCCTGTGTGTGCAAGTAAGTAAGTACGAAACTATATTTCAAGCAAGCATTCATATAACTGATTCCAGGTCTGAACTCCCCTATCCACAACTATAGTATAGAAGCTTATTAGATTTAGATGTCAATGTAAAAGAAAGGGGATGGACCATGAGTAATATTGTACGTACATTGTGGAACTGGCTAGGCCCCATACTGAGTAATGATATCACTCAAAAAAGTGGTACTTGTTGCATCTTTGCAAGACCTGGTAAATTTGTATTCAATTTCCTTATTTTTAGTATTTGATGTATTTTTTTTTGTTTTATAAATTATCATCATCTGTATGTTGATTCACTGTGCCTCCGTCTGTATGGGCAACATGCTCCTCTTTACTGAAATAGTACAGCTGTATGTAACCTCATCTTGTAAGTGTAATATCCTAAGAGGCTCTATAGACTCTCATATAATTAAAAAGAGGAATAAAAATAAAACCCATCCTGAAGCCATATTCATACAAAGCACCCCCACATTCATTACAACATAAAATAATGTTTTCCATTATCCTTTATTATTTCACTTGCTTTGCTATCCCTTCAGTTGATATCCTTCTCATCCCCAGTTCATTTCCCATCCTATCTTAAACATTCCCATCCTATTTCTGTCATAGACCAGGAGTTTATAATGCTACAGAGTTTCCATAACTCCCCCATTTTACCTTTCACAGCCATTTTCTTCCAATAAACTTCCAGCTTTATCGCTCCAGATTATCTCCTCAGTCATATTTTCCCCAAGTGATATCCTCCAAATGCATCCTCAAGCCCGTTTGCCTCAGTTCACCCCCTCTATTTCATCTCTTCACATCCATATCCCGATTTATGTCACAATTCAGACTGTCAAATGCTAAATCTGTTAGAAATGAATCTAATGGGAAAATGTGGTGGAACTGATATTGTGGTGAATATTCCATACTAATAGAAAGCAGTTAATGCTTAACCTGCTACAGGATGCATCTAGTTTTATCAAAACAAAGTAAACATGAGTGTCTAAATAACAAAACCATTATAGTCTCCCTTTATAGAATAATAATAATAATTCTAAAAATAAACTCTGTGTTCATTTTATCTTGACTTTTTTCCACAGGGTTTGTTGTTCTCTAAAAAAAAACATAATGGGACCTTGATGACATCATAAACCCGCATTGATGTGTGTAGTTACATACACTGATCAGTCACAACATTTAAACCCTTGACAGGTGAAGTTAACAACATTGATTATATTGCTACAATGGCACCTGTCAAGGGGGTGGGATATATTAGGCAGCAACTGGACAGTCAGTTCTTGAATTTCATGTGTTTACAGCAGCAAAAATTGGGCAAGCGAAAAGATCCAAGTGACTTTGACAAGGGCCAAATAGTGATATTTGATTTGCGCTTGTTTTAAACTTTTAAGTTAAGTATAAAAAAATGTGTCATTGTTTTTAAGCTACTATTGTCCTTCACTATTGGCATATTCTTATTTCAATAGAAATATTTTCTCCATCAAACTGGGTCAAATTTTCTTGCACTATGAAAGCATCTTTTATTATTCAAGGCCTTTGTTTTGAGAACATTTGTGAGTGCAATATGTATAAACATTATTTTACCAGAACTTAAAATAATGTGAGAATGTTTGTGTGTTCAATATTGTAACGGATCTCCTATACTCCGGCTGAGTATATCCGCTGTAGTTCTCCCAAATCCCCATGGAAGCAGTGTTTATAGCTCCCAATTCCCCAAACATCAGCCTAGACTTGATGAAGTGTAGAAATTAATGTCTTTAACCCCTTAAGGACACATGACATGTGTGACATGTCCTGATTCCCTTTTATTCCAGAAGTTTGGTCCTTAAGGGGTTAATCATGGCCAAATGGCCCACTTATATATAAAACAAAACACGCAGTAAAACACGCCCAGAACACTCCCACAAAATGTCCACAAATTCCTGTGTCAGAGTGACTCGGCATAAAAAACATAAAATATCAATATACATAAAAAATAAATACAAAAGAAATAGGAACCCCCATAAACTATATATCGTTAAAGAAGAGGAGACAATATCCCTGAAACACAGGAAACAAATCCCCTCAATCTTAGTACCCCGTCTGGAGTAGTGTATTTGCCCACTACCGTGTATTACAAAAAATAATAAAGTTTTATTAGGATCATAAAAATCTCATATGTGAAGTCATAATACACCAAACTAGTATTGGCAAAAAAATGAGGAGATACAAAAAAGAGCAACCTGAAAAGTATGTATCCAATCCGTGTAACTCGATACCACTTTTCAAAATTACAATAACGAAGTAGTAAAAAGAAAAAAGAAAACTACTTCAAATTGCAACAAATAAGTAACAGTATCCAGAGGATTACACATAGGAGCCTCACAGGAGCAAAAAGTGCATTCTAGTTCCCTCAAGTTGCCAATAAATTCACTCTTCACTGTTTAAATAACTATAGATATAAGGATATATATACACATGGTCCTAGTATTATTCTACAGGTATAGCCTAGCCATAGTGACTCCATATATCAAGTTAAAAAGTTAGGAAATCGAAAGGATAGTGAGATATCAGTGAAGAGAGAAAAATAAAGTAAGGAGGAAATAAAGAGAGTTAAATAGGTCTAAAGGGACCCTGGACTATAATTCACTAGGTGTAAAGAACGTGCAAAAGTCTGTGAGTGTCCATATCTTCTCTCCCCCCTATACACACAAACAGAAAAGAAACCCAACGCGCGTTTCGGCGGTAACGTCCGCCTTTGTCGAGGGTAATAGTGTGCAAACGATCCTCCTTCCTCCCCTCCCTTATGTACATTTGTAATTGGCGCCAAAACAGGGGACTCTCCAATAGGCTGAGCCCCTGTTTCGTTACGCCTACATAATTTGCCGGTAGGCGGTCCCGTGTTTGTATATACAGAACGGGACAAAACGCGCATGTGCCAAATACCGGTATTCAGCCGGAGAAAAGCGCAGGCGCATAGCACACCGGCATCACAAGAAACCCCCGCATTGGTAACAATCTACCTTAGATTCCTTCAAAATAAATTTGCAAGCTACACATCTACCGCAGCCATAGGACCCACATGGAGGGTTACCCAACCATGTTTAAACCGCAGCGAAGGGATACATGGTTGGGTAACCCTCCATGTGGGTCCTATGGCTGCGGTAGATGTGTAGCTTGCAAATTTATTTTGAAGGAATCTAAGGTAGTCTATGATAGTACTGGTCAAGTCTCTATTAAGATTAAAAACTTTTTTAATTGTAGCACGAAGGGTCTGGTGTATCTCTTGTCCTGTTCATGTGGACAAAAATATGTAGGCAAGACCTTTAGAGCTTTCAAAGAAAGGATTATGGAACATGTAAGGTCCCCTAGGAATCGCCATGAAACACCAATTTCAAGACACCTTAGAGAATCTCATGGGAACGATTCTAGTAACCTGAAATTCTGTGGTCTTGAATGGGTTAAGAGACATCCGAGGCGAGGGAACTATGATCGTTTACTAAGACAGAGAGAGTCTAGGTGGATTTATAGACTTAAGACACTACAACCTTTGGGTTTAAATGAGGGCTTCTCTTTCGCCCCATTTATTTGATCTGTCATTATATAGATATACACCTATATGTAGGCATGCCTCTATATATATATATTTTCTACATGTGATATCGGGATCACAGCAATTTACTGAACTATAGATTTATAAGCATGTATCTTATTTGTATTGACTGAGTTCAGCTCCGTCTATATTATTCTAAGATTCTGTTTAACCCTTTAGGTACTGTCACTACTTGGACCTGCCTCTTTAAGATGTTACTATTTACTTGTATATATAGAAGTTTTTTATTTTATTGTATTTATTTTTGTATTATTGTTCATCTCTAATTTATTCCTCCTCCGCTTACTCCTTAAACCCCATTTCTTTTGTCTTTCATATATATTTATTATACTCATCCCCTTTTTGTCTTTTAACTATGGGAACACTATTATTTGCCATCTACTTTATTACCTGTTTATATGATGTTACCCTAGTTATAACTACAAGGGACTCGTATTTGTGAAAGACTTTATAAGATGATACTTTGCATCCGGCCGTTTTGGCCAAACGCTTGTGGAACAGCTGTTATAATATACACTGTTGCGGCTTTGTTACCAATGCGGGGGTTTCTTGTGATGCCGGTGTGCTATGCGCCTGCGCTTTTCTCCGGCTGAATACCGGTATTTGGCACATGCGCGTTTTGTCCCGTTCCGTATATACAAACACGGGACCGCCTACCGGCAAATTATGTAGGCGTAACGAAACAGGGGCTCAGCCTATTGGAGAGTCCCCTGTTTTGGCGCCAATTACAAATGTACATAAGGGAGGGGAGGAAGGAGGATCGTTTGCACACTATTACCCTCGACAAAGGCGGACGTTACCGCCGAAACGCGCGTTGGGTTTCTTTTCTGTTTGTGTGTATAGGGGGGAGAGAAGATATGGACACTCACAGACGTTTGCACGTTCTTTACACCTAGTGAATTATAGTCCAGGGTCCCTTTAGACCTATTTAACTCTCTTTATTTCCTCCTTACTTTATTTTTCTCTCTTCACTGATATCTCACTATCCTTTCGATTTACTAACTTTTTAACTTGATATATGGAGTCACTATGGCTAGGCTATACCTGTAGAATAATACTAGGACCATGTGTATATATATCCTTATATCTATAGTTATTTAAACAGTGAAGAGTGAATTTATTGGCAACTTGAGGGAACTAGAATGCACTTTTTGCTCCTGTGAGGCTCCTATGTGTAATCCTCTGGATACTGTTACTTATTTGTTGCAATTTGAAGTAGTTTTCTTTTTTCTTTTTACTACTTCGTTATTGTAATTTTGAAAAGTGGTATCGAGTTACACGGATTGGATACATACTTTTCAGGTTGCTCTTTTTTGTATCTCCTCATTTTTTTGCCAATACTAGTTTGGTGTATTATGACTTCACATATGAGATTTTTATGATCCTAATAAAACGTTATTATTTTTTGTAATACACGGTAGTGGGCAAATACACTGCTCCAGACGGGGTACTAAGATTGAGGGGATTTGTTTCCTGTGTTTCAGGGATATTGTCTCCTCTTCTTTCTCTGTATAGTGTTTAATATAAGGGTGAGGCCCTTTCTAGTACCCCATAACCCATTTTTTGTGTATCCTTTTTGTTGGAAACTTTTCACCTAAAGGTGCACATTTTTCTCTTATATATCGTTAAATAGCCCTGATCTGAGAGCCCAAGTTCTCCAAATATCTCTGAGATCCATCCAGTGTAGGGGAAACGCCACTGTGAGGAAGTTCTGACCGGCCGCACATATGGTCCTGTGCCCAAAACAGTTCCAGGGCGTTTGGTGCTTTTGCCGGTCAATTTCCGGGAGCTCCTTCAGCCACAATACGGGGTGCTCCAGCTGGCTCCTAGGTAGCGTTTGTTCCCCTTAGTCTCAGGAACCTTCCCTCCAAAAAGTGCTCTCCTGGCGGATTTCAAAGTGGTTCAAAACTGGGAACCAAGTTGTCCAGGAACTGCATTGCCACCTCATGCCGAAAACAGTTCCATAACATTCGTGGCTAAGTCCCACTGAGGTGACCAGGAACCCACAAAGTCCTCATGCCGAAATTAGTTCCATAGTGTTCGCGGCTAAGTATGCTGAGACTATTTGTGGGTTTGGTTCACGCGAACAGCCACCAGAGAGACAGCTTTAGGTTCCATTCGCATGAAGGGAAAGTACCGAACCAGGGGCACCTAGAGCAAGCTACTGATGGTGGTTGAGGAGATTTACCTCCCAAACATAGACTTTGTATATGGCCCATAGTCGGTGGGCAGGAGGCCAGCTTCTACACTCCTCCATGAATTTTTGGCAAACGTCCAAGGCAGGGAGTGTTTGTCACAAATATATATAAACATTATTTCACCAGTATGTAAGAGTTACTACACCATTGCCATTTTATGAGTTTTCTCTTAGGACTGGCTGTATCCTCATGTATGTTTTGTCTATATTTGCTGTCTCTTGGGATTAGGGGAAGTACACAAGAAAGTCATCCATACTGTGAAGTATGTTTCACTTTTATATCACTGAGTGTTGTCTGCACTTCTTACTTTTTTCACATGCCAATAGTACACATAAATATATATGTATATTATGTACAATATATATTTTGCATTTAAGGAATTAGGAATTAGGCTGAGGGAGGAAAAATGCAATTGTTTAGCGAGAAAAGATTTTACTATGGCAGAAATAATGTCTGGTACCAATGACGAACTCGATATAAAAGTGAAGGAAAGAGAAACATTTCAGCAAGATAACCTAGGGTAAAAATGAAGGAAAACTAGAAAATAATATAACCAGATCTCAAGTATTCCAGGTGTCGTTCTATGAAAAGAAAATGGGCTATTTGGAGATGCACAGAGCAACCCAGCTGTAACAATAAATATGTACAAGACAGAACAAATGCAATTATTAGATGTAGTGCATATATGTATTCGAATTTACTATTCTAGCATTTACAATATTCTATCTTTTATAAGATCAACAAATCCTGGATAAAAAAAAATGAACATTTAATTTAAGTATATTTCTAATAGGGTGTACTACTGTAATCTCTATTATTTTCTGTGCCAAGCAGCCAAGCAGCCAATCAGCCAAGCAGCAAAAATGGCACCTTCACAACCACTACTTAGAGCTGAAAATACATGCTTTCTACCGGTTTTAACAAAAACGTCATTAAAAATTAGTTCAATATAATTCAAAAGTATCTCATGTTCACACCTACTGTCAGCGACAAATATTATAAACAGCATAAGAAAAGCCTTGCTTTTCCCCACTACATATTTTTATGTCTGCAATTTCAGATTGAACCCTGGTTAATTTCCTTATATTTAGATTTTTCTTTAAAAATCTTTCTAGTTACATTCTGACCCACTGTCATACTCGTCAAATATTATTCTGTAGTAGGGACAGTTAAAGAGACTCCCCAGTGCCAGGAAAACAAACCGTTTCCCTGGCACTGCAGGTCCCCTCTCCATCCCACCCCCCATCCCAGGTTGCTGAAGGGGTTAAAACCCCTTCAGTGACTTACCTGTATCCAGCGCAGATGTCCCTCTGCGCTGGTTCAGGGTCCGCCCACACTCCTCGGCGCAATAGGTCTCCCCCCGCTGGATGACATCGGCGTGGGAGACCTATTGTGCATGCGTGCCCGGCGACGGGGGAGACCTAATGCGCATGCGGATGCGCATTAGACCTCCCCATAGGAAAGCATTGAAAATGCTTTCAATGCTTTCCTATGGGGATTTCAGCAATGCTGGAGGTTCTCACATAGCGTGAGGACGTCCAGCGATGCTATAGCACAGAAAATCTGTGCTATAAACCCGGAAGTGCCCTTTAGTGACTAGAGGAGGAGTTAACCCTGCAAGGTAAATATTGCAGTTTATGAAAACTACAATATTTACAGTCGCAGGGTTAAGGGTAGTGGGCATAAGTGGTCCGATTGCCTGGAGTGTCCCTTTAATTACAATGAGGACAATGATGTTTTATTTTATTGAAATGGGGGTGAACATGTGCTGGCAACATTCAGTGGAGGGCTGGTAACTTTTGTCCTCGGGACAAACACAACTGGAAGGCCTGTTTTTGAACATATTTAAGTGTTACAGTCTACGTACTGCAGATTGAGATTTAGAGACTACCTGTGCAGAGGGCTGGGCTAGCAAAGGTCCTACATAATACTTGCCTAATTCATCACTCTTGGAATGCTCTTCAAACAATAGTTTCGATGATAAAAAATTGTGTTTTCAGGCTGTTTAGTGACCTATGGAGCAATTGCACCCCAGCACCCTTGCCAACACGTTATTGGCAACATCTCTGGCAAAATGTACACCAACTGGTGAGCATGTACAAAAGTTATATTGAGTTTAATACTTGGATTTTTTTTATTTATTTTTTTACATATACTTCTGGAATGTATCTATTCGCAAACAGTATTCACTGGGAAGATGAGAAAAAAAGGATGTCAGGGCTCTTTATCAGCAATGCTGAATAATTATTAAGATAATAATCTTAACAAGATTCACTTAAAATAACTCATTATTGGTTGGGAACAGAATTTTGCACATCAAAGGATTATCTGCTCCCTGGAGTAGCTATAAATGCGAAAGCCTTGCATGCCCCATTACAGGAAACCTTATCATGAGATCCTTTTAATACTGCATTGGCCTGTAAGGCATTGCTGTGTAATAAAATATCATTGAAAAGAACACGATTAGAACTAGGTTCCTGTAAAATATTTACCTCCCAAGAACCTTGTGTGACCTAGAAAAATAGGTTGTTAAGTTGCCTAACAAATGCTTCAAGGGGAGATAATATGAAAGTTACTTTTGTGTGAAACAGCATTTTCAATTTTCTCTACACATTTGTAAAAGTTTCATGCCTTGGATGAACTTGGGAAAATAACTTTTACATATTGTGTATGCTTTCATTACAGGCTTCGAGAAGACATCTTTCTCTGATATGACTTCCTGGGCAGCGATACCCTAACTGTAGAGAAGGCGTCTGCCTATTGGTGCCCACTTTGTCAGTAAAAATATAGTTTTTTTATATGACTGCTCACATCTTTTTATTAGAGAGTTTTAAAAAAGATTACTTAATTCAGCCAAGTAAATACAAAAATAAAACAAGAAACATCAGATTATGTACAATGCTATTCCCATTGAATACATTCTCATTATTATTATTATTATTATTATTTTATTATTTATATAGCACCAACAAATTCCGTAGCGCTGTACAATGGGTGGACTAACAGACACATAATTGAGATCAGACCACTGACGTACAGGAACACAGGGGGTTGAGGGCCCTGCTCGATGAGCTTACATGCTAGAGGGAGTGGGGTATAGTGGCACAAAGGGTTAAAGTAGGGGAATTAAATAGTTTGTTACAGAAGGGTTTATTGAGCGCTTGGTAGGTCATTTTTGACAGGTGCAGGAACGGAGTCATGGGGTGGGGGATGAGAAACCTGCTGACAGTTTAATTGATACGCTTTAATGAAGAAGTGAGTTTTCAAAGATTTTTTGAAGGAGTGGAGGCTGGGTGAAAGTCTGATTGAGGAGGAAGGGAGTTCCACAGAATAGGTGCAGCCCTGGAGAAGTCTTGAAGGCAAGCATTAGAGGTGGGGATCCGGGCAGAGGATAGGCGTAGGTCTTGGGCTGAGCGCAGGGGTCTCGACGGGACATACTTGTGTATGAGGGAGGATAGGTATGTTGGAGCAGCATTATGTAGGGATTTGTAAGCAAGCGCCAGAATTTTGAATTGGGCCCTATATCTAACTGGAAGCCAATGCAGGGACTGACAGAGCGTGGAGGCGTGGGAGGTGCGACCGGACAGGAAAATAAGCCTCGCAGCCGTATTCATTATAGATTGCAGCGGTGCAAGCTGGGAACATGTAAGACCGGTGAGAAGGGGATTGCAATAGTCAAGGCGAGAGAGAACAACAGCATGAACCAGTACCTTAGCCGCGTCCGGCGTTAGATATGGGCGGATGCGCGCTATGTTCTTGAGTTGGAAGCGACAGGATTTGGCTATCGATTGAACATGGGGAGTAAAAGAGAGATCAGAATCAAAAAGAACCCTAGGCAGCGAGCCTGGGAGGTAGAGGTGATAGTAGCGCCGTTGACTTGGATGGAGACAGACACAGGAGTAGCAGCACTTGAGGGAGGAAAAACTAGAAGTTCTGTTTTGGACAGGTTGAGTTTAAGGAAGTGAGCAGCCATCCAGTTGGAAATAGCAGAGAGGCAGTCAGAAACACGAGTCAAGGTGTCGTACACCCAACACCAGGAGAGACCTAGTGCCCGGTGGGATCCAGGTAAGAGTTTGCTCCGTTACTGGGGAACGGAGCTGGGGTTATTCTGATATCATAACTGATAAGTTATTGGTTACAACGTTTGGAGTAACCATTTCAAATTTAAGAAGTGATTTATTTTTAAGTCTGCTATGCATCCTAACCAGGACAGATTGTATTTTCTAGATTTATTCATGGCATATAGTATTTCCCTCAATTATGAAAAAAATAAACAGCAAGTTGACAACATAAGGGGTTTTTAACTTATGTTAAGCTTCTTTGTACACTTTTTTGCATTTAAAATAAAGCCATTCTCCCCGTAGTAAAAATATTTAAAATATTTTTAACCTTAGAATCTATGCATCATCTTGCAGAAACAGTCTTTATGGACCTGTTCAATTAAGCCATATTTTAAAAGAAATTGTAAGTAGGTGATACATGGAATCTACAGTAGAAATCACCCCAACTTTTTTAGCTCCCTGTCACCATCTGTCTCATGTCTTCTGAGTTCCTGCAGGAGAATTACTTAGGCTGTGCAGAAATGGTTTGGAATTGCCAGACTTTAATAGTAAATCCAAGAAATGTATTCATTGCCTTAAAGAAAGATTATATCAAACTGATTTGATTATGCATGTACAGAAGATAGAACAAAAAAATAAATCAAAATACATTTTAGACTTCCTTCTCACATTGATATTAGATGGCTCTGGCTGACTTCATTCATGCAGAGAATGTTGGTTTAGTCCTTAAAATCAATATTAATCTACAGTACAACATTTAGCTCTCCTGCTTCTGATTGACAAGACTTTTTCAATTTATTTTCACAAATATTACTCGTTAAAAATTTAAATAAAAAAGTTGATGGAATCAACTACTTAGCTATCTTCTCAGTTACTAATCTTTTAGGATTTGAGTTCTCGTGATGAAGAGATAGAGTAACATACAAAGAAGAAGCACTTCCAGCAAATGTGTAGCTGCTGAGGAAATAACCCAAGAAGAAGAGTATATGGCGATTATAAAAAAGGAAATGCGTTCTCGAACCAGAATCAATAAAAGGTAAAACAGATTCAATAATAAGACTGGCCAGAATGTCAAGACAAGCAACATTGATTCATAGTGAAATTGAATGAAATGAGAAAAACAGTCTAAATCAACAAGAAATAAGGGTGGGGGGGCGGGGGGGAGAATGGGACCTTTATTGAAATAACATCCAAGCTTTGGCATATGGGAAAAGGTTGAATCAATCTGATGCGTTTCATGCCAGAGTTCGGCAATGGGCATGAAACGAGTCAGATTAATTTAACCCTTCCTTCATACGCCTAAACTGTCATGTTACTTCAATAAGGGTCACGTTTTTGTCCCCTGATTTTTTTCTCCTTGAGGAGGAATCCA
Organism: Pelobates cultripes; assembly: GCA_933207985.1. Lineage (NCBI taxonomy): Eukaryota > Metazoa > Chordata > Amphibia > Anura > Pelobatidae > Pelobates > Pelobates cultripes. The sequence continues at coordinate 163,098,617 of OW240914.1, read as the reverse complement.
GCATTTTCATTCAATTTTAATTTTAGACAGTCACAGAGTCTGCATGCACCTCTATCGGAATTAAGGTACATTTAAAAAGTAAAACTCTGTGTCCTTTACCTAATGTGAGTACTTAATTGCCTTCAGTCATTTTTTTTTCTTTTATGAAAATATAAATTTATTCATAATGGAAAAGGAAGACATCTGGATGTCAAATACAAAAGAAGCAAAGACAGGCTATGGGTAGAAAAATACAGAGAAGGTCTGAATGCAAATTAAATACTTGCTAGAATATGCGCACAGCACTAGAATAACTCAGCATTATCCGGAGTTGGCACTGGGGACTGATAAGCTGGACCTGAACTAGGGCATATGTGCTTTCTAAAAACCTATGTGACATAGGTAGTGGAGCCCATGCATTCTTGCAACATTTAACTTTGACCAGAGTCTTTGACCAAGTTACTAAAACATGACTTAAATTAGACCAGCAGAGATATGTTAAAACAAACAAAAAAAAGGTTTCCTGTGCAGAATTTTAGTATCACTCCACTCCACTATCCTTCATTCAGTTATAAGCTCACCTGTCACATCAATGCAAAACCTCTTAGGTGAGTCCTACACTAACAATTCACCTTGCTGCTTACACTCTTATTAACCCTTAATAGGGAACAGCGAAAAATATTTGGTTAGTCCAAATTGATTTGTCCGAAAAAAGTTGTTTTTTAGTTATTTGGGTTTAGTCCATGTTCATGTCCAAATGTCATCCCTGCAGTTAAAACTGACCAGTCATTGTACTACAAAGTATAAATATGTTTATGTTTTGCAGTACAATGATGGGTGCATTTTTTGTGAGAAGAAGAAATCAATAAAGTAAAAAAGATGTGTAGCAGTAAAAAAAATCTATATTTATATATGTTTTTTATTTTTAATGTTCCACCTGTTTCCATCTATTAGTCTCATATTACTTGATTTGTGAATAAAATCAACATATAGAGGCAGTCCCCTAACCACAATCATCTTTTTCCCATCAATCATATTGTTTTGGTGGCATCATGGATAGAAACGGAATCACGGATTACACAAAATGGTTGTGTGCATTGTTCATTTAGTTTGTTTTGTGATTTGTGCATAGAGCGTTTCAGAGTTCAAGATTTTGTATGAAGCTCTGATCGGCCAAAATTACAATCCGGGAGAAACCTAATACACATATAAATCCCCACCAGCCAGATGACAGCAGATAGGCTACTAACTGCAGCCTGACTGATCATGTGTAATAAAGCTCAAAGTTAGGTGCAAAAACAAAACACAAAAAAAGATTTTGAGGCTTGCATGATTAATCCCTGCCTGATGCACTGTGGGTTTGGGGATTACAAAAAAAATGGTATTGGATCAGCCATGTGCAGTGGGGTAGAGGGTAGTAATCAACCAAGTAAGGGCCTGGCAAGTCCTTACCCCTTCCTTCATCCAATTGATAGCAGGGTGGAGGGAAATATGAGGCTGGGAGGGCCTCAAGAATATATCTCCTAATATGGCAAATCTTTAAATACAAAAACAGATCAAGTAATTTCCCAAATATTTTCTTCATAGGTAAATATATGAAATAAAAGTACAAAAAAAGAGAACAATAGTGCAACATATATAGCAGCGGTTCTTAACCTGTGAGGTATGCCTTCCCTGGGGAGGTGCAAAGGTGTTAGTGGGGAGGTGTGACATCCCTCAATAACATTTTTGTAATTGCTTTTTTTTTTTTACAATTTAGTATAGATACAGTCGAGTCACGATGTCGGAAGCATTCGGATAATCAAAAATCGTACAATCAAAGTGTTTGGTAAAACGAAGACTGCTGTTATTGCGTGCAGTTGTGTTTGTTAAAATAAAGACTAACTGTCCTTTTAGTTTAATCTTTTACCAAACCCCATTCCCAGAAACGACCCAAACAACACTTGCTTACAACAATCGCAAGAACAGCAAAAGAGGAGTCACACGATAACTCTGCAGACAGTTATTGTTAGATTGCAATACAAAGTCTGAATTACTGGAACAATAGATTTTTCCAAGACCATTTAATTTTAACTATTGCTAGCTTAGCTAACAGTTTGTCTTTCCTCTTCAATGCTGGAAGTTGTTCCATCATTAACGCTGCTGCTATAAGAGTATATATTACAATTCTGTGCCCTGGGAGAAAATGTTAACAACAAAAAAAGGAAGCACAATGATGAATATGTTAAATATAGGTTCACATGCCACCTTGGCCGTGAAGGAATTGAAAAGCTACAGTGTTTTTTATGCTCAAAAATTATTTGCAGTGATAATACGAGGCCTGCCAAACTAAGTAATTGCATAATGTATCCATTATTAATTGCTTTTGGAAATTAGAGGAGGTGTGACTTTTAAGTTTACATTTGGGGGAGGTGTGAGGCGAAAAGATTAAGAAACCCCTGATATAGAGCATATAGTGCTCATGTAATTATGACAACTTCTGTTCACTTGCAACTATTATAAACATTTCTCGTAGTAATTGTGTGTATTTTAAATCCCGAGCACACGGCAGTCAGTTTATATGTAAACTGAGGATAAGTTATGTTTAGAAAAAGTATCTATTAAGACTGAAAATGTCTCTCTGTATTTCAGTGTACTGCATTGGTTTAATCAGTTTTGTGATTTAGTAGGAAATACTGTCAATTATATAACATATGTTGTTAATAGATATATGTAAGCTCAATGTCTGTATAAAACACAAAACATTGTTAAAATAGACAAACATATTCATTGGAAAGAATTATTCCATGATTGTGTGCTGCATATCAGACACCAACCCCTTTGTTATGAATGATGTGTTGGCATGGGATTGATTTAATTGCTATGAAATTCAAAAGGAAAAGTAAGATAAAGTCTCATGTAACTTCCTCTTCACTCGCACATCCTCAACTGCTTGAGAAACAATTATTTTCAGTGGGCTCCAGTTAGATCATTTTGATTGTGTAGAGAAACAATAAAATATGATATATAACAAATATCATTAGACATACTATTATATTATAAAATATTAATATCAAACAATGTATCATGTATAAAAAAACATATCACTATATAAAAAATACTTTTTATACATTTATAATAATACTAAATAATTTGAACTCTTTAAGGACCAGTTATGGAATTAATGTATCATGGGTGTCCTCCCTTAGGAACTGATCAGCAGGGAACATTTCCAGTTGTGAGCAGGTTTAAATCCCACACCCAGGAGTCCCAGGTATCAATCAGTCTGACAGCTAGGGACATTTTTAGTTAGCTGCATGCAGTGTTGAAAGTCAATGTGGCACACAGCACTTTAAATGTGGATTTAATCCATTGACAGCAATGTCGTTTGAGCGGGGTTAAATCCAATCAATTGATACCTGGGGCTCACCTCTGTCAGACTTTTTGATGCACTGTATGCAGCCTCGAAAGTCAGTGTTGCATGTAACCCTCTAAATCAAAAAAAGAACACTGCAGCTGGGCGACTGTGCTCAGCCATGTTGATTCTGGGCTGGAAGCTAGCTGAGCACAATTTAGTGATTTTTATTAGAGTTGCACACATCAAGTTTACACAATAAATGGCTAAATTGTAATGTGCATGTTCCATAAACTTTGAAAGAAATTGGAGCTAAAATGGCTGTACAATGATACTCAAAATATATCATATGACAAACCTATTTAGAAAAGTTTGGTGAGCGTAATTTGGGGTGTTTTGAGTATCATATCAAATTTGCTAAATGCCCAGCAAAAATGTAATGTGTATGAATAAAATGCAAAAAAACTAAATTTTTACCACAAACTTCGACATAAATTGGTGGAAAAAAATGACACCATGTTTAGGCACAATATACACTGTGACGGAGCTCCAGTACTCTGAACGAGTATCTCTGCCAAGTCTGCTTCCTCATAGCACTTCAGACCCACCATGGACCAGGCTACTGTGTATATAGTCCTGGACACATGTTCCACCAGCAGTTTTCCCCAAACACCAGACGACAATTGGTGAAGGTTAAAAAACAACTAACTTTAATAGACATAGCACACATATTTTAAGCCCCCATCAGCCTCATTTATATACAATAGTGTTGTGCTATTTGGTACCCCATAATTTTTAATATTAAAAGAAAAACAATATGGATGCTGGTGAGCTTGGCCTGCACATTACGTAATGCTGTTTCAACACAGGTCAAAGGAACTTTGTATTTTGTAACCTTAAGAAGTAAACAGGAGGAATACTTATCTACAGTTTAACTTGTGAGCTATATGTGTACAAGGGTAACGAGAACAATGGTTTATTACTCAATGGGACTTTACAATCCGAGATACTTAAACTCACAGAGCTTCAAAGGGGTATACAAACTATGCAATTGTTTGTGCATAAACATCACAGGCAATCCAGAGTGTTTGTCAGCCATACGAACCCAAAGTCTGAGGTTGCTTCCATATTTTCAGGATATTAGAACTTAAATGAATCTATTGGAATCATGCATGATATACAAATGTAAACTAAATGTGTGATTGCTACAGTAATGTCTTAAACTGCATCCTTGACTGATTCAGGGGTAAAGGGTAATATAGATATACTAATATAATTAGATTCTATTTTTCTTTGTAAATATGAATGTATCAATCAGTTAATCATACAGGTTAGATGAATACAGGATATAGGCATAGTGCATGATGATTAATATAACCAACCCTGTTTCAATTAAAGAATATACATAACCAAAGACAGATATTTAACGTAATTTGAAATATCCCCAGTATAGGTGAATTAAAGTTCAATTCATTTATTTAACCAGGTCATCAATGATCTAATTCAGGTCTTCATACCTAGGGAAATAGTGCCATCTATTGATGAAAGTCCCTAAGGGCTACATTAATAATGAAATATTAAGATACGCCCATAACCAATCAAAAGCCAGATTTGAGTCCCAGGTACCGCCCATTTACAAACAAGGGACAGGAACTGATAAGTGGGAAATAATGGTTAAATAGGGAGAAAATATCTTCAGATCATCTTAAAAAAGATCAAAGGAGAAAATAGAGGGCTAAGAAAGGAGGAGATTGACTGACTGAGGGCAAAAGACTGAGTTACAGACCAGAGCACCAGGGAGGAGAATCCCAAATTGAATTCCTTCATCCTAGACTCTTGGTAATGTATAAAGATATCTCTTTACTTTATATTAAATAAACGGGACTATTGAATACCCTATGTGTCTATATTGTTAACTGATCCCTATTGATAGAACAATTATATCTCATTCTACCTGCAGCCTGAGTCAGATATAAGATATAAGTCGGAACATTCTTAATTCCTTCTTTAGAAGTAGATCAGTTCAATATATATACATATTTATACTAAGACTATCAGAAACCTTATATAAACGTACTGTAGTTAAACTGATGGTATATACTTGGCAGGGTTGGTTGATATTTAACTAATTCATAAAATCAATTGTATCATTAATGCAAGGAGTGTCATATGATTAATTCTGTATACCGGTTCGGCTGTGAAGTTTGTAATAGATTTTATTGTCCTTTGCTGATAAGATTATAGATGAGACAAAGTGTAATGTTGACTCTTAGGCTTGTCAAGTAAACTAATTGACTTGTTGATATAAACTCATATATAATATAGCAAATTGATTATAGTTGTATTGTTTTGTTGCTTTGCAGTTTATAGTGTGTATTATTAAATGTATATATATTTTAAGCAAAGTCTGTTTATTGGCCATCTGCCGTTCATAAGTGTTTATATCACCGCTTAAAACAAAGAACTACAGGGTCCCTGAAGGCTCTGTGTGTGTGAATATCATCAGATATTATTCAGTCTATATTCCATACATATAAAACCTTAGATTACCCAACAATAGGGTGCATAGAGCACTATAGTACAAGGAAGGGTGGGGTCAGACAATAGCAAGGGCTGATGGGAGAATGAGGAGGGACAGGGCAGCTAGTTTGAAATGGTCTGGCATTGTCCCTGGAACAACGCCCTGCTGGGGAAACAATGGGACAGGAAAAGGGGGGAGAGGCACAGACAAGTAATACATTAAACATACCCTGGACTAATAATGGGCACAGGGTGACCAAAACACAAGAGGAATCTGGGGACCTACATATAGAATCTGTCTTCCATTCCCAGTGACGGTGACTACCGTCACATACACCATATGAGATATCCCAGAGTATTGCATTCACAAATAAGACATAATCTTATCAAATCCATCTATCAAAATTCAGGTCTCTTATATGCACTATGGCTTCACAGAGGCGTTACATTGGTGTTATCGTTGTACTCAGAAGATGTAGCTGAACACAATACAGAGTTTTGTAAAGTAGTAGCACACATCAGGTTTTTGAAATACACATTAATACTACCTTGTCATATCTGTATGTTAAATGTCAGAAAAAAACACACTTTTACCACAATATTAAGCAGAGATTGGCAGTTAAGTGGCTACATGAAAAGTGTCAAAACACCCTTTGGTAAATGGCCTGTGATGTCTACTTTATATAAATATATACTATTGACAGACAATTTTTTTTTCTGTGATGGCTATTACGCTTACAAGACAAACAGATCAAATTCTAAAATCGCTCCACATTGAAACTGTATTTTACCTATTGTATTTTGCGACCTGTAACTACCACAAATAAACTCAAATACTAGACAAATAAATAAATTTATTTAGAATTATTTTCTTAAGCTGCATTAATTGTACACCCATTATTGCTAAAACTGTGAAAAAATGTGTTGTTGTCTGAGTTTTTGTACTTTATTTGTAACAATAAATTGGAATTTCAATATAAGTATGTCACATCAAATTATAGCCCTTTTTGTCCTTTAAAAACGGTATATGACATGTGTTGGTGCAATAAAGGCGGAAGATAGAAATTGGGTTTGAACACACATCTAGAAAATGCAAAAAATGCTTGCGTCCTTAAATACAAAACAAACAAAGCTTGGTCCTTAAAGGTTTAAAAGTGTATTCAAAAATTTTAGATCATTTGTAGAGTTTATCAAAACATATTAAATTGAGGTTTTTATCAGTTACCTATGAATGATTCCCATTAAATAAATCTCTGCTGTAATGTTTTCTAAAATACATTTGTAATAGTGAATGAGTTAACCATAAAAATGTTTTTAATAGCATGAAAGTCCTGGACAAATTAATCCCTACAGCATTTAGGGAGAATCAAGAGGACACTCGATGTGATAAAAGAAATGTGTCTATGTATGCTAAGAGAAACTGAACCATTAGGGATGTTAAGGTCCATGGCTGCAGGGAAGCCCGATGTCTTAACTCTACTTCATATACATGAATACTGACTTTGATATTAATGTTAAAGCATTTTCTCTAGAACTTGTAATCAGAATGCTGAAACGTAATTGCCTTCCAAATAATAACGCGATGTGCTCTAGATAAATTTCCGAATTGCATTGCATATACAGCTCCCAGCCGTAAATAACCTTTCCTTCAGGCGCGCTCAGATAAATAGGCGGTGTTCCCTAGTGATATAATCTCATTGCAATCCAAATAGAATTCATCAATATAATTTACAAATGTTATCATATTAATTTTCCCCATCCCATTACAAGTGTGTTAAATTAAGCAGTAAGGCTCTTAGTCTTGAAGCCTCTCAAACACATCCATGCACTCAGTCATAGACTGAATGTATTCACAGAAAGGTCTCTAGAGAGTGAGCACTATCACAATGCATTGATTCACCTCACTTCAACTGCATTTAGGAATATATTAGCCATAATCAAATTAACACCTTAATCAACTGTTTGAAATTCTCTTGCCAGAACTCAGTCCAATGCTGATCCATAGTGAGTTGATGTGAGCTATTAAAAACAATATATTTAAATTTTATTTAAGGAATGTAGAAGTCTTTTTTTTCCCTTAAAATTGGTTGCTGAAATCATTTATAGACATATTTAGGTGTAAATGAGAGACATCGAAATACATGGAAATTTTGACATACGTGTAATCACTGTTCACGTAACCATCCAGATATTTTAGCTGATAGTGAATAGGCAGGTTGTTTTTTGTTTTTTTTAATTCATGTGCCACAACTCAATCAAGGCTATTTACTAAAAAGGAGAATTGTTAGGAATTCAAAGTAAATTTCAAATTTAAGTCAAATGTAGCAGAACTGGAAGTTGTCTTTTATCAGCTATACTTTTTTGCTTAAACAATTATTTAATAAATCTGTCATGGACCTTTCCTAATTTGACTAGTTATTTATTTTATTGGTTGATATATTTTAGGTCATCGAAATTCCATATAATAACAGTTGTTTAACTTGTTAGTTTTCACTATCATTCTGAACATTTTCGATTTATAAATATGTTATAATAATTACTGATAGTGAAAAATTGGAACGTTCCCTTACTAGATTTTTTTCCAGTCCCAGATAGTATTTTGATTATGCCAATGACAAAGGGAGAGCACAAACATGTAAGGCTTGCTATTTGTTATTCATTTAACTCCAAATCTGACCTCGTCCCTGCCTCCCTTTTTAATATTCTAAGTTTTACATTTTAGTGATCACTAGCAGTCGAAATGTAGTCAAATTAACAAACTGCATCAGGACTAATCAGGAATCAAGATTGTTTGTATTACCTGAATTAAGTGGAGAAGTCCCTAAACCCAGAGTACACAAGATAAGATTGATTTTTTGTTCCATGGATTATTTTGCATTCTGATTATATTGCTGTAAAGCCACTGGCTTGCTTATAGCACCCAGTCGGCAGAGCATCAATATTTGGATCATTGCATCCAGTTCCATACAGTTTATCTTATGTCTCTGCTTTGTACCTCACCCTATTCATGAATCTTTTTCTGAAATAACAATATTGCAAATCTTTTACCATTGGTTGATGTATTGTGTTTTAAACTTCTGTTGCTCTAATGCCTGTAAAATCAACATGACTGCTGATCCATCTCTCCCTTCTTTCCGTTGCACCTCCATTAAAGCACTAAACACCTTTTCAGTGGATAAGGGCTACAGTGACAGCTTTAATATATTTAAATGAATTCAACATAACCATAAACCTGTTAGCTGTTGGGTGGTTACTCAACAGACAGTTCCCCAACTTCTGTTCCCAAGAGCCTCAACAGCTCGCACTTGTGTGGACTGTCGTCTCCCCAATTCGACTTCCTCCTTTTTCCCAGTTGCACTGTCAAGGAATTCCGCAAAGGTGTGACAAAACAAGAAATAGACAATGAGACAGCTGGCAGGTAAGTCTCCACCCCCTTCTCTCCACAAAACCCCTTAAAGTATCCCTTTTAAACCCAGCTCACAATACATGGGCAACTCCAGGGGGAAACTTGATCTTTCTTATATCCTTCATATCCTATGTATTCAATATAGCGTTTACCCCCAAGAAATCCCAGAGATTCTATCTTCTTGTGCAGTTTGGTTGACAGAAGTTGACGTCTGCTCTTGAACAAATCATGAATACACAAGGCAGTGAAGAAAATTGTGGTTTAGTTTATTTTCCCTAGGTATAACTTGCCTTACCTACAACTATAACTAATTTTAATATTCTATGACCTAATTCATGCATTAAAATCCACTTAAATTACTATCTAAGTAAACCTTCCTTTGGATAGGGTACATAACTGGATTAAAGTATAAATACAGAAAGGGTAACAATATGAAGTGATGCTCAAAAATGATCACAATCTGTTAGAAAAGAACCTTTTGAAATTATGTATCTACAAATTTTCCCATAGACTTTAATGTTGACTTCTGTAGATAAAGCCTTTGAAATGTTTTTTTTTGATATATTGTGATTCTTTGAAAAGTTTATGCAAAATAATTAAATAAGACCACACTTCATGAGTTATTTAAGCTTTTAGAAACAGGTTCATTGTTGATTTACATCCCAGCTGCAATCACCTATTATAATAGAAAAGGCAATGTTTCTACACAACCGAGTCTTTATCAAGCCTTGACTAACAATCTTTTGAGTCGAAACGTCATCTGTACTGGATGTACCCTGCGCTCCCAGACTTCTCTTTCTACTTCACAGATGTATTCCCAGGATAATGCAGGTAGCGTGTGTTTTTTATTTTTACATGGAATTGCTAGACCGGTTAATTTATTTATTATATAAAGAAAAACATGCATGCAGCAGGGCATGTGTTCAAAATTTCAGGAAGGTGCAATTAATCAGAAAGATTATAGAATAATCTATAAACGCTTTATTTGAGGTCATAATGTTGATTATATTCTGCAATTACATTTTTAAAATCCACACTAGATATTGAATTTAAGAAAATGAACAGCTACATTCTGCTTTCACCAGACCCTGTCATAACTAGCTAACTGTTGCCAGCTGGTTACTATAGTTATCAAAAAACGGGAAACCCATAACACAGCTGTTGGCTATCTGCATCATTTCAGCTGTCATATCTCCATGACTCCTATCATTCACAGAATGAAGATGTTACACTGAGGACAACTTGCACTGGAGGTCCAGCTGAACTGTCAGAGATTATAAAGGGAATACAGCTCTTTTAGTATGATTATTATATATGGTACAGATATGTTTTGCATATTGTAATGATGTGCCCGTATTTTTCTATCTCTGGTTATAGATAACTGGCATATCACTCTAATGATCACAGTGAAAAACCTGTTCAATTAATGAAACAGAAGGGACTTTCATCACAAATGTGTGACTCATTTAATGTATATTTCATTATAAGGGAGTTTCCAAGCAAAAAAAAAAGAAAGAATTTTGGCCCCACTCAGAAATTTGGCAGATGGATTTAACGAGCACGGTGAAACATTGATAAGCCCATTGAAGCAACTGTTTTGATTTTGGACATACCGTAAATGTCCTTTCCTGAACATTAACTTGAAGCTGGCTTTGTTTGCACATTGTCTACAATTTACAGTGTTGGTTAGCATCTATGTGACATTTGGTCCTCGTTACCACTTTTCTGTATTTTACAAGGAAATCTGTGTGTCTTTTTATTTTTTTTACAGAGAAACAATCACCATCTGTCCCTCTGAATCCAGTGGTAAGACCTATTACACATCGTAAAATACACAACTATTTGTAAAAGTCGACTTCCAACACTATCTTAATATAGAGAACACACGTTACGAATAGTTTTAATTAGTTACGGTGCTTTCTGCTATCTCAAGCTCATTGCTAGTCCAGTCTAAATGGAGATAACATTTCATGCCCAACATTATTCATTATAAAACATTAAAATAGACACACAGGCTTGTTTACTAATGTGAAAGTTGCTGGAAATTCAAAGTAAATTTCAAATATAAGTCCAATATACACTGAATTTGTAAAAACATCTTGTTTAGATATTTTGGTCTAAAATTTGAAATTCACTTTGAATTCAATTTGATTCCCAATAATTCTCACTTTAGAGAATAACCATGTAAAACAATGGGCTCTGATAGGAGGAGCGGAGTCCACACTATAGAATTGATATCTTACCATTCTGTTGGAATGTTGAAAACTGGAAAAATAGTTTAAAAAGCAGTATTCATTTAGGTTTCTGTTGGTTTCAACTCTATTCCAGGTGGATGTATAAAATTATTACTAAATTCAATGTTAATAATGTTATCTACTTTGGACAGATGGACACTGTTTTGACCCAGCCAGAAAATGAATGTTTTCAGGTATTTCATTAAATATGTGTGTTGTGTGGCTCTTTTTGCCCAAAGTCTGCAATTTCCAAGTAATTTAAGAGTAAAAAGGGGATGCTTTTTATTTTCAAAAATGTATGGAAAAAGAGGTAAAAATGTTACCAATTTAGTTTATATAGATACGACTCTACATGTTTGTTGTTCATCATCATTCTTGATGGGTTTTAAATAGGAACCAATTGGTAAAATAACCATTGACTTAGAAGACAAACTAGTTAATTATTATGCATGAAAATATTAAAACAATCACGGGATAATGGACAGATATATTATTTAGCATTTTATAAAGATCGGTAATATAAATTGTGATACACAATAAACATCAAAAAATGTAGCGTGACAGTTTCTCTGTTATTTTGTTTTTCAATTTGACAATTTTGAAGAAAATCATAATTCTGCTGAAATCTTGGCAAGATACAGAAAGTATTGAACAGCGCCAGCACATCTCCATCTGTTTCTTCGTCCGTCTGCCTCTGTGACTCGCAAAAGACTTCAAGTGACTGACTGAGTGTCTTACCACTGTACCTTGATGAAGAACTGTATTAATATTTTAAATGTGTTTTTGCACTTGAATAGAAGATAGTAATACCAAGATTCGACATTCCAAACCCCCCCACAATTCTCACTTTTTTATGCTTTTTGTTTCTGTAGATCCAAGAAAGGGAGAAATCTCTCTTGCATTAAGATGCAAAGTTTAGGACCTAGATTCACTTCCCTAACTTTTCATTGTTTTCATACGGTCAATGTTATTATGAATTTTAATAGACTTGGGCAAGGCAAGACTTTACATTGGAAATTTTGTTCAGGACCTCTGATGTTCCTCAGTGTGCCAGTGTGGTTCAGACAAATTTCAGACGTGGTTACCAAAAATTTGCTGAACTGGACATCTCCACGGTGCAAGGTTTGATCGCGTGACGGCTGGCCAGCACTTGATAGTCAGCTGCTTCAATAAATAGGAAAAAAGCCTATGTGGATCATTATGACTCCCACATTATTACAAGGAAGGTTATGTATCCCTCATGCCCCAACTCCCCATGCTGCTAGGCTGGAGAAGAAGGGAATGACTTGAAAAGACTGCAGACAAGAGATCTAGCATTTGCAAGCTGTTTTTGTTATACCTTCAATGAAAAAGAAGAAAACATCATTAAATAAATGCATATTTTCTTTTGGGGTACAAACAGTATGTATAATATATATGTAACCAGGGCCGGTGCAAGACTTTTTGGCTAACAGGCTAATATACATTTTGCTGCCCCCCGCCCCCCCCCTCCCAAAAAAAAATGCATCTTCACATGTGGATCTCATAACCCCCTTTAGTGTATTTTATCCCCCCTTTAGTGTGTCTTACACCCAATTGTGTGTCTCTTAACCCCTTGTGTATCTCTTGCTTACCCCAGCCTCTTTGTTGGTCTCTTTCTTTTTTTCCAGCCATACAGACACACACACTGTTAGGGTCTGTAGTAGAAGATAAGAGCTGCATGTGGGGCGATAGAGGCTGTAGTTGAGGCGATATGTAGCAGCGGAGTAAGGGACTGTGGGGGGGGCAGGGGATGTAGAAGGTGGGCAGGAGCTGAGGGGGGGTTGGGACCACCTTGTTCCTGGTGGTCAGGGGCTGTAAAGGGGGGCACAGGGCCTTTAGAAGTTGGGCAGGGGTTGAGGTGTGGGGACAGAAAATGTAGAAAGGGGGTCAGGGCCTCTAGAGATTGGCGACAGGGGCAGTAGAGGAGGGGAAACAGGGGCAGTAGAGGGGGGACACAGGGTTGTAGAAGGGGGGACACAGGGACTGTAGAGAGGGGAACACAGGGGCTGTAGAGGGGGGAACACAGGAGGCCAGGAGCTGTAAAGAGGAGCAGGGGCCAGGAGCTGTAAAGGGGGTCAGGGGCTGTGGTGGAGTCATAGGGACTGAGAGGGGGATACAGGGGCTGTAGAAAGGGGCACAGGGGGCATAAGGGCTGTAAAAGAGAGCACAGTGGCTGTGGTGGGGGCATAGAGGGGGACACAGGGGCTGTATGGGGGTACAGGGGCTGAGAGGGGGCACAGGGGCTATAGGTGTGGGGCACAGGGGGTATAAAAAGGAGGGGCAGGGGCTGTAGAGGGGGATACATGGGCTTTATGGCGGCACAGGGGCTGAGAGGTGGCTGAGACCACCTTATCCCTAGTCATCATGGACTATAGAGAGGGGCACAGCGGCTATAGAAGCACACCACTGGGGAGTCTGGGAGAAGAGCAGTGGAAGTCACGCCCCCTCCTCCTGACATCATCAGGAGGGGCTGGCTGACTTCACTGGCTGCTCTGTGTTAGCTGCTGGCTACAGGGAGAGGGAAGGGAGTGTCCCCCTGCTCTAGCACCCTAAGGCAGCCGCCTGTGCCACCTTATGGAAGCACCGGCCCTGTATGTAACAGTACATACATGTACTGTTCCTAACTTTGCTGCTTGAGTAATATGCTGCTATTCTTTCTGGATATCGGATGTTTAATAAATGCTCCAATCCATTTTAGTAGTGATTTAACCTAAAGAGAATCCTGGATAAATATTCCTACTGGCTATTATGCACTACATTAATTACGCCACTCTTCATCATCAAGACCTTTCACTCTTTCATCCTAATAGCAACATCTCTCATTCAGTGTTCCATCTCTTACCATCATCTCTCTCCTAGGGATGTTTCCATTGAAGTGTAAAACACTAAGCAAGGCTGACTCAAAGGACACATCAAAGTCTGGATCAAAGTGTGCGTCATTTGATTTATCAAACAGCAAATCATTAGGCAGTGGACAACTTAAAACCACATCATGCAAAATTATTATTATTATTATTGCCATTTATATAGCGCCAACAGATTCCGTAGCGCTTTACAATATTATGGGAGGGGTGGGGAAGATTTAACTATAAATAGGACAATTACAAGAAAACTTACAGGAACGATAGGTTGAAGAGGACCCTGCTCAAACGAGCTTACAGTCTATAGGAGGTGGGGTATAAGACACGTTAGGACAGGAAATATCAATCAAATAAGGTGGGAGTGAAGCAGAGCTGGAGGAGAGGGTAGAGTGCTGCCCTATAGGAGAGAGCAAGAGACAGGTATGTAAGGTAGAGATTACTCTGGGAGGCCATAAGCTTTCCTGAAGAGATGGGTTTGAAGGCTCTTCTTAAATGATTGAAGACTAGGGGAGAGTCTGATGGCGGTAGGCAGGCTATTTGGTTGTACAAGCGAGAGTTGGCTGTGCGGGTGCGAGCAGCGGTCAGGAGGTGGTCACGGGCAGAGCGGAGGGAACGAGGAGGGGCATACCTATGGATCATTGAGGAGATATAAGAGGGGCTAGAATTGTTCAGTGCTTTAAATGTATGGATTAGCACTTTGAATTGACTCCTATAGGATACAGGGAGCCAATGTAAGGACTGGCAGAGGAGTGATGTATTTAAAGCTCTCTTTTCTTATTTATATCTGATAGTTATATTACTCAATGTATCATATTCACAAATTACATTATTTATTAAATTGACCCTTATCTTGGGATGTTACTTACTTATATTATTTAAATGAACACTATAGTGTTAGGAATACAAAACTGTGGTAATTGTATCACTCTGCCTCCGTGGTGTGTTCCCCTTCCTGTAATGAAAGGGTTAAAAACATTAATTCACTTACCTAATTACAGAACTGAGATCGTTCGGTGTTGGATTGGGATCCTCCTCTCGC
>OW240914.1:163072186-163082757 GCA_933207985.1 Pelobates cultripes | reverse complement strand
CTGGTTCCTGACAGAGGGTGACTTTACCTGATTTTATGATGACCCAAGTCACATTTTATGCAATTGGGATTACTTGTCATTATAAGAATTTAAATCCCAAATAATAAATAACAATATAGTGTATTTGTTATTTTCTAGGGACATATTTGCATGTAAGTGACATTCAGAAACTGAGTTTAATTTGATGATCAAGAATATGATGAACTATATTGAGTTTAATAAACAAATCTGAAGAAGCACAAAAAAACAATGAGAGCTATGGCACATGACAATAAAATAATTATAAATATGCTGTCAGGTATACTCTAACATTCATGCTGCCGCCGGAACCCACTTCCGGGTTCACGGCGCTTAGCCCCGCCCCTTTTTCTGACACGGTCCTTCCACGATACTTAGGAAGACCGCACCAGATTCAAAGGGCTGGATTATTCACTCAGGTGCTGCAGTGAGATCAGCTGCTCTACTTGATGCTACCGGCTCCACTTCTCAACCTCGGCTTGTAAACGGATTTCTACCTTCTCCTCTCCCAGACCTCGGCTTGTAAACGGATTGCTACCTTCTCCTCTCTCAGACCTCGGCTTGTAAACGGATTTCTACCTTCTCCTCTCTCAGACCTCGGCTTGTAAACGGACTCCTTCCTTCTCCTCTTCCAGACCTCGGCTTGCAAAAACGGACTTCCTTTCTCTCCACTCCTGATTTTCAGTTTGTTAAAAGAGACTCCTATCTTCTCCTCCATTGGGTGAATTAACCCTTCCAGTGCCAGACTGCCTCTAAGTTAAGTAAATCTTTTGCCAAGGAAACTAAGTCATATCAATTATTTTACAGTATTTAATTTCTCTAATCTCTCACTTAACAAATAAGGATTGTTGCTAAGGCTAATTTTTCCTACCAATATCAATTTATTCAAACTGCAAGCCTGTCCAACTCCATTATTAAATTACTCATAAATTATTCCATCTTATTTAAGTTGGAACTAACTTTGCATTTTTCCTGCTTATTTATTTAAAGATACAGTCACCATTGTTTCACTTCAATATAAAAGGAGGTGAAACTTATTGTTCCTGCACTCAGAAAATTCTGCAGTTGAGTTCCAATTAAAGAAGTGTTACACAATAAGTATCACAGAATAATCCAGCCTATTCAATGGAACCAGCAGATATTAACTCTCAAGTTTCTGCCCTAACCAATAGAGTAGATACAATTGCTCAAGGGTTACAGGAATTGCAAATTACAAATGAGAGAATATTAACCTATGTTAGAGACATGCAAGGCCATCTTCCTCATGCCGCTCTTCAATCGGCTGGTGATCCTGCTGTCTGTAATCCAGAAAATTTTTATGGAGATAGAACAAAGTACAGAGAGTTTTTGAATTCTTGCAAACTTCTGATAGCTTTAAAACCTAGATCTTATCTCACTGAAAGGTCAAAGGTTTGTTCAGTAATTTCCTTTTTAAGAGGTGAACCTATGGCTTGGGCCCATTTCTTTTTAGAGAATGATGATCCCATATTAGATTCATTGGATGAATTTTTTGAAGCTATGTCTTTATTATATGAAGATCCATATAAACAGGCTACTGCTGATTTAAACATCAGAACTCTCCACCAAAAGAACAGACCTGTTGAAGATTACATTGTCGAATTTAAAAGATGGGCTACAGAAACCCAATGGAATGACATTACTCTACGCAATCAATTCCGTCTCGGATTATCAGAAGCTGTGAAAGATGAACTCTCTCGTACTGAACTTCCTCCCACCTTAAATGCATTGATTCAACTTTCCATTAGTATTGACAGACGTATAAGAGAAAGAAGGGCTGAAAAAGTTCTTACTACTTCTAACTGGAGAAAACATTTTACTTCTCCAAAAATTCCTGAAAAATTTCTTCCTCAAAATGAACCTATGGAAGTTGGTATAATAAGAAGCCCTCTTACTTCGGAAGAAAGAATAAGAAGGAGACAACTAAACCTGTGCATGTATTGTGCTTCAAAAGAACATCTAATCCCAGAATGTCCTCTACTAAACCATTCAAAAGCTGGTAAGCTTCATTCATCTACTTCTATATTGAACGTTCTTCAAAAAAGGAAAACATCTACTTATTTTTCTATATCTCTCATATTACAGTGGGATACAAAAAGAACCGTGACTGAAGCCATTATTGATTCTGGTGCTAATGGAACCTTCCTTGATTTTTCTTTTGTTACAAAGAATAAAATTCCTTGTGTTCGAAAAAACCAATTTTATTCCAATCCGGGTTATTGATGGTTCATTTATATCCTCAGGACCCATAAAAGATGAGACAATTCCTCTAAGAATGATTACCAACAACGTACATACAGAATTCCTTACATTTGATGTTATTAAATCTCCACTTTATCCCGTCATTCTAGGAATTAATTGGTTAAAAACCCATGATCCTTTAATTAAATGGTCACCCTTCTCCATTTCTTTTTCTTCTGATTTTTGTAAAAAAACCTGCTTACCACATATTCCTATTCTCCAAACTACTCAAGAATCAATTATACCTCCATTCTACTCTGAATTTGCAGATGTCTTTTGTAAAAAAGAAGCGGAAACACTTCCACCTCATCGAGTATATGATTGCCCAATAGATCTAATACCCGGTGCTCCCATTCCTTATGGTCACATTTATCCACTTTCTGAAAAGGAATTGCAGATCTTAAAAGAATATCTTAATGAAAATTTACGTAAAGGATTCATCAGACCCTCGACTTCACCGGCTGCCTCTAGTATATTTTTTTGTGAGGAATAAGGACCAAACCATCCGACCCATTATAGATTACAGAGCCTTAAATAAAATAACCATAAAAAATCGTTATCCTCTTCCTCTAATAAATGAATTAATTGAAAGGTTAAGGACTGCAACTATATTCACTAAACTCGACCTCCGAGGTGCATATAACCTCATTAGAATAAAACAGGATGATGAATGGAAGACCGCCTTCCGGACTAGATATGGTCTCTACGAATATCTAGTGATGCCTTTTGGGCTTTGTAATGCCCCTGCAACATTTCAACATTTTATAAATGATATCTTTAGAGATCTTTTGGATGTCTGTGTTATTATCTATTTAGATGATATCTTAATATATTCTAACAATTTGGATGAACATAGGAAGCATGTAAGATGGGTTCTATCTAGACTGAGAACTCACAAATTATACGCTAAACCAGAGAAATGTCTTTTTGAAGTTACTGAACTCTCCTTTCTTGGATACATTATTTCACCTCATTCTCTGAAAATGGATAACTCCAAAATCGAATGTATTATTAACTGGCCCGTTCCTACTACTACAAAAGAATTGCAACGATTTCTTGGATTTGCAAACTTCTATAGAAAATTCATTAGAAACTATTCAGAGGTATCACATCCACTTAACCTCCTTAACAGTACTAAACGTCCTTTCAAATGGAATAAAGATGCACAAGCTGCCTTCGACAGATTAAAAAAAAGATTTACAACTGCACCTATTCTACAACTACCTAATCCAACATTCTTATATGTCCTTGAAGTCGATGCATCAGATACAGCTATCGGAGCAGTTCTTTCTCAACAAAAGACTCCTCAAGATCCACTTCATCCAGTTGCCTTCTTTTCAAGATCCTTGAGCTCTGCTGAAAAAAATTATCCGATTGGTGAAAAAGAATTATTAAGTGTTAAAGCTGCCTTTGAAAATTGGCGTCATCTTCTAGAAGATACAAAACAACCTATCATAGTTTATACAGACCATAAAAATCTTGAATATCTCTATACTAATAAAACCCTTACGGCTAGACAAGTTAGATGGAACCTATTTTTTAACCGGTTTAACTTCCAATTAATATACAGACCTGGAACTGGAAATAAAAAGGCTGACGCTCTTTCTCGAATTCCTTCTAAAACTACTATTGATGTTTATCCTCCTAACAAAATAATAGGGATCCTCTCTTCTCTTCAGGATGACATAAAGAAATTGAATCAGAAGGATCTTGAACTTCCCAAAACACCTAATTTGACAAAAAAGGATGGTATATTTTACTTTAAAAATAGAATTTATATTCCTCCCATTCTTAGGAACAAATTACTTAAGATGGTTCATGATTCACCCCTAGCTGGACATCCTGGAATAAAGAAAACTCTTGAGCTAACTTCACGATATTACTGGTGGCCTCGCCAAGATAGAACCATTGAATTATATGTCAAAACTTGTCCTATCTGTCAAAGGTCCAAATCTGAACATAATCAACCTTTTGGATTACTACTTAACTTACCTATTCCAGAAAAACCTTGGCAATCCATTTCTATGGATTTTCTCGTTGACCTTCCTCCATCTCGACATTTCACCAGTATTCTTGTTATTGTGGACCGCTTCACAAAAATGTCCCATTTCATCTCTTTAAAAAAATTACCCTCCTCTGTAGAATTGTCCAAAGTCTTTATTGATAATATTGTAAAACTCCATGGTCTTCCAGAAGAAATTATTTCTGATAGGGGGACACAATTTACCTCCAAATTCTGGAAAGAGATGTGTCTCTCTCTTCAAATTCAACGCAAACTCTCTTCTGCCTATCATCCCCAAACTAATGGGCAAACAGAGAGAGTTAATCAATGTTTGGAACAATATCTCCGATGTTATTGTTCATACCTGTAAGATGACTGGACCACTTGGTTACCTATGGCTGAATTTTCTTACAATAATACTATTCATTCTAGTACGAAAATGACTCCTTTCTTCTCCAACTATGGTTTTCATCCGTCCTCATTTCCCATCCAAACTATTACTTCATCCAATCCTACGGTTACATCAAAAAATGAATTTATGTCCTCTCTATTCCTTAAATTACGGGAGAATCTTCAACTCGCCCAAAACTACCAGAAAAAGTTTTTTGACAATAAAAGAAGAATTCCCCCTCCTTACAAAGTGGGGGATCTTGTCTGGCTCTCTTCAAAAAATATTACCACAAACCGTCCTTCAAAGAAATTGAGCTCTCTTTTTCTTGGTCCTTTCCAAATAATCACAATCATCAATGATAACGTTGTTAAATTAAAACTTCCTCCAAGTTTTAAACTTCATCCAGTATTCCATGTCTCTTTGCTTAAACTACACATCCCTGATCCTTTTCATAGAGAAATAGTAACAACTCCTGAACCTATCATGGTCCAAGGTGAAGAAGAATATGAAATTCACAAGATTTTGGATTCATGTGTCCACCGTGGCTCTTTACAATACCTTATTAGATGGAAAGGTTATGGAGTTGATGAAGATACCTGGGAAGATTCATCTAATGTTCATGCAAAGAGATTAGTTGATGCTTTTCACAAACGCTATCCCTCTAAACCGAAATAAGTGCACCCAGAGGATGCCCCATGAGAAGGGGGTACTGTCAGGTATACTCTAACATTCATGCTGCCGCCGGAACCCACTTCCGGGTTCACAGCGCTTAGCCCCGCCCCTTTTTCTGACACGGTCCTTCCACGATACTTAGGAAGACCGCACCAGATTCAAAGGGCTGGATTATTCACTCAGGTGCTGCAGTGAGATCAGCTGCTCTACTTGATGCTGCCGACTCCACTTCTCAACCTCGGCTTGTAAACGGATTTCTACCTTCTCCTCTCCCAGACCTCGGCTTGTAAACGGATTGCTACCTTCTCCTCTCTCAGACCTCGGCTTGTAAACGGATTACTACCTTCTCCTCTCTCAGACCTCGGCTTGTAAACGGACTCCTACCTTCTCCTCTTCCAGACCTCGGCTTGTAAACAGATTTCTACCTTCTCCTCTCTCAGACCTCGGCTTGTAAACGGACTCCTTCCTTCTCCTCTTCCAGACCTCGGCTTGCAAAAACGGACTTCCTTTCTCTCCACTCCTGATTTTCAGTTTGTTAAAAGAGACTATCTTCTCCTCCATTGGGTGAATTAACCCTTCCAGTGCCAGACTGCCTCTAAGTTAAGTAAATCTTTTGCCAAGGAAACCAAGTCATATCAGTTATTTACAGTATTTAATTTCTCTAATCTCTCACTTAACAAATAAGGATTGTTGCTAAGGCTAATTCTTCCTACCAATATCAATTTATTCAAACTGCAAGCCTGTCCAACTCCATTATTAAATTACTCATAAATTATTCCATCTTATTTAAGTTGGAACTAACTTTGCATTTTTCCTGCTTATTTATTTAAAGATACAGTCACCATTGTTTCACTTCAATATAAAAGGAGGTGAAACTTATTGTTCCTGCACTCAGAAAATTCTGCAGTTGAGTACCAATTAAAGAAGTGTTACACAATAAGTATCACATATGCGTTGCCATTGACTTAATAAAAAAATAACAGATGTAATGCTGCACTAGTAATATTAAGTCAATTAGTAACCATGATAATACACATGTACCATGCTATGCCCTGGCACAACCTAATACAGGGCCAAATTGTCTTCCTTGTACCCTGATTAGGTCTTCATTGGCACCTTTGCTCTATTTATCTTCAATTACCGGACCATAATGTCTTGTTTCAGTAAACAAGTATAGGACAGATTAGTTTAATCAAGAGGAATATACATCACAATTAGGACATATGATACATTAAAAACACAACAGATGACTAGAACAATAATGGTGAGGAAATCCCCTCCCTTCTCACTACAACAGCATGTATGGATCTTCAGTCCTGTACTGACATCTGAAAGTACATGCTTTATCTGTAGATAGAAAGATCACTTTTTATTCAACAACAGTGTACAATCACTCACACCTTGCACTGTGTGACACATCGCAATGCCGGTGTGATAGTCTCGCCATGGTCACACACTTGTACATCGAGTTGATAAAGCTGTCAGTCTGGTTTTGTCCTCTGGGGTACAGAAATAATAATTTAAGCACTGAGTGGATGACAGGCTGCCATATGTCAAGTGTACAGTCTTTCTGTGAGATGTTAAAGAACTCCCTGTAGTCAGAAAGAAATTACTAATAAGTAGGGAGCAGTAGGGAAATCTACATCAATATTTAGCATTGTTTGATGCTGGAGTTTGGGATAAAACATCTATCATAGACTAACACGCAGTATACACAGAGTAATTATTTGCAATTGTGCAACAAAAGTTTGGTATTCTCGAAAGGCAAACTCCAGACCAAAATATAAATGTGCGACTGGTAAATCTAGGTTGGAAAGAAATCAAGTAAAGTACATGAAGGAAATTCTACAAAGAGAGTATTCAGCACACAAACCAGCGTATTACAGCCACATTGTTAAAAGAGCACTCCACACACATAAAGCACTTCAGATTGATAATGTGCTTCATAGACACATCCATGGACAAAATGTTTGTTGTTTCATCAAGTCTATTTAGCTGACCATTAGTCTCTATGGTCCACTGGCAGCCCATGCAGTAAGCAGGAAAAATGTTATTTAACCCTTGGTGGTGCATGGGACAAAGTGACCCCATATTAGTATCTATCTGCCATTCCCACAAAATATTAGAAAATCACAGTGGGAATATATTGCCCCCATCTCATGTATATCGGGTGGGGGATTTTATATTAAAATTGGGGAATTAACAGATCACTTTCCAACTCCATGCCCCCTCCCAGTTGGCTATTAATTTAGGAGAAAATTGGATTACATCCTAATGTTTCCCCCTTGCCCTTATAGTCAGCTACTGGGGGTCTACTTACTAAACAGGGAGGACCTAATGTTCCGATTCAAGCCTCCACTTATTGCTACAATCCCTTGTTCTAATAATCCTAATTATTAGAGACACACATGTCACTAATTGGTTAGTGTCCCCTACTCCACGCAGCCATTTATATTTCAGCACCAAAGACAAACAAAATAAATGTAAAAATCACACAACATAACTATTAGGGTTAAGAAAAGTACTGGGTCACAAAAAAAGGAAAACTTCTGGAAAAAAGGCTATAAAATTAAATCCAACCTCACAACAAATTTTGTTTAATGCCATTCAGTCAGTTCAGCGAGGGACCACAGGCTTTAAGGGCCTTATAAGGGCTTTCCTATGCCATGCGATATTAGTCAGAGTGCTCTTATTGATTGGCTCTAACTGATATTCTATAGCATGGGAAAGCCCTTATAATTCCCTTAACACGGTGGCCGCTCAGTGCAGTAACCAAATGGGGCCAAAAAAAATTTGGTCAGTGACCCATTCAATCATGTGAAAATTCTGTTATTGATGCATTCAAATTCAGAGTTTGACTAAATAACCGAGAACCTACATTTTCAGTCATTTTGTATTTCTTCCAAATACAAATGCACAAGTCTAGTGCTTTATGTATCTGGTATCTGGTAGTGAGTCTGTGGAATTGCATCATGAAAATTAAATGTGTGTGAAAATACAAAAAATGAAATGTAACCATCATATTTGGAAGCGGTTGTGATGAACTGTTTATTTGAAAAGTACCAAAATGCTTTTACTAAAATACCCTTATTTCCACAAATCTATACTGTTGTTTATTTTGGATTCTATAACTGCTATCATATATGCAGTCTCAGCATGCCAAATTTTGCAATGTTTAGCTTTAAATCGTTATTCATTTTTTGTGCAATATTTGTTTTATAATTTAATCCAAAAATTATTTGACATCATGGGCACGAGGCATTTTAACAATCAAGACTAATAAATAAACCTATTTTGAATGTGTATACAAATTACTATAAGTAAAACAGTGTTTTGGGTTTTTGTTTTGTTTATTTTAACACTTTTTTAGTTCTTAACTTTGTGTTACGTATCTATTACCTCTATCATTTATGCACTTATACAAGTATAATTGAACAAATACATAGTCAAAGTGTCAAAAGGGCCTTAGTTCCTAAAACATGGAATTTTGACAATGTCACTAAGGAGTTAATGACCATTATACGTATACTAAAAATACGCTGGTATTGAAATGTACATCAGGATTTGGGATACTGTGCAGTTACCTTTTTGGTTCTGCTCTGTAAAACAAAGTGACAAATTTAGGCAAAGAATTACAATTTTTTCAATTGACTATTTTGACTTTATTTTGAATAGTGATTTTCAATGAAAGATGAAATATGACAGAAAATCATATAGTCTACAATCTGCCCTACTACAAGTTTATTGTCTGCATGGTAAGATCATTAGTAAATTGGACGATATATAAAAAAACATCACTTGAGAAACATCAGAATGACTGCTGTGAACTATAGGTCCAAAGAAAAAAGTCAAAATTAGACATGAGACAAATCTACTGACTGTCACAGAGAAAAGTGCCCAGCCACTGAAATGTATTGGTTTATGTCTTGCAAGAAAGCACATTTTAAAATTGTCTGTCAATCCACATCAGCAGATCAGGAGATCAGTCTTGCAGATAATATGTTTATGGGAGCAATTGATGCAGAGAAAAAAGCATGGACATTGATTTAATTTTGCACAATAGAAAAATGAAATTTAAAATAGATACAGGGGCAGATGTCACGGTGCTGTCTAAAAAGATCTTCACTTGCATTTACAAAAAAATACATAAATACCAAAACAGCCTTGGGAGAGTCACCTTTAAAACTATTCTACTTCCCAAGAACAATGGCAGAATGGGATAACAGAACCCATAGGGTTCTTTTATACTTTCAGGAGATGGCATTGTTATGTAAGGGAGATAATAGACTATCCAAATAGCATTTCTCCAAAATACTACTGGGGTTTATTCACTAAGCTTGGAATTGTACATATGGAGATAATATTTGAACTAGTTTAGGGTTAGGCAACCTTCAGCACTCCAGATGTTGTAGATTACATCTCCCCAGATTACCTGCCTACATTATGATTGTAAGAGCATTATGGAAAATGTAGTCCAGAACATTTGGAGTGCTGAAGGATGCCTATACCTGAACTAGATCATTTTTAAATTTTGGTTGTTTTGGCCAAACATTTTCATCTTACAAATTTCTCAAAAGTAAAGGGACACTGTAGGCACCCAGACCACTTCAGCTCATTGAAGTGGTCTGGGTTCCAACTCCCACTACCCTTAACCCTGCAAGGTAATTACCTTGCAGGATTAAGTCCTCCTCTCGTGGCTGTCTAACAGACAGCCACTAGAGGAATCTCCGGCTTCTTAGACGACTTTTGTTTGCCTAAACGACGCTTGCATGAGTACCTCCAGCGTCGCCGTAATCCCCAGGGCCGCCATCAGGGCATGACAACCGCAACGGTTGTCATGGGCCCGGCGGTCCTGGGGGGCCCGGACTGCTCAGGTCGTCCGGGCCCCACATTCAGTGGGTACATACCGGGTCGCAGGGGGCCCTGCGACCCGGGTATGCACCCACAGGGCCAGCCTCTTCTCCTGGGGGGCCCAGCAGCCGGTCACCTCAGGGCCCCCCAGCGGGGGGCGCGAGGGAGCACTCTCCTCTGTGTGCTTCCTCTTCAGCTCCCTCACGCACCGTACTGATGCCGGAGCCGGAAGATGACGTCATCTTCCGGCTCCGGCATCAGTACGGTGCGCGAGGGAGCTGAAGAGGAAGCACACAGAGAGTGCTCCCTCGCGCGCCTGCCCGCCCGCCGCCGCCGGGTGTCAGGGGGGGAGGGAGGAGGAATGAAATTTGAGGGAGG
>OW240914.1:163049597-163072086 GCA_933207985.1 Pelobates cultripes | reverse complement strand
GGGATTATGATGCTGGCTGAGGGGAGGGGATGTGTGGGAGGTTACCAGGACAGGATTAGCTACTGTAATAATTACTGTAAATCCCTCCCTTGCATGGGAGCATGCTTTATAAGGAGACTGTGATTAAAGGCTTGTCAGTTATGCTCCTGAAACTGTGTGTCGTCCAGTTATTGGGATTGCTGTTGGGATATTGCTGTATTTTACCTGCTGGAAACCCTGCCTTTGGATTTACTATTTACTTGTTCCTGAGTCTCACTTGGATTATAAGCGGAGATAACCTGGGTACTATTGCATCTCCGCTACAGAATATATTTAAAATACATTTTTCTTATACGAATTCATAGGGGCTCCAATAATTGTGCCACTCATATATTTAACAAAGATTTTTTTTTTTTTTAAATTGGGGAGGATGAACCTGTGTAGTGTATGCATTTATTTAATATATGGTTTATTTTTTTTGTTCTTTTGGAATGTTGAAAATGAACACAAGGCGGTGGCCATCTTTAGCAACATACAGCGGTGTTTGGTCGTTGAGTGCATGGAACCATAATCGGACACTCAACGGCACGAACAACGCTGGGACTTTCACCTCTACATGTGTTTGGTTCCATTCACCTGAGAAGAGCGGCATTAGTTGGGAGCAAACTGCCGAACGAGGGGCACACAACCGACGAATATACAAACTGTTACATTCATTTATTTTTTTTCTTACTCCCGAAAGAGACTGACCGCTCTGCCTGAATTAATGGAACTCTTCTGGGCAGGCGCCTCGTGTGCAGTTGGTCCAAATTATACCCCAGTGGCGTTTCGGCTGAGTACGTGGGATCTGAGTGCTTTCTGGGCACTCAGATCCAGGCTACCAGGGATATAGTACTTGAAGGGGTGTTTATTAATGTACATGTCCTGGACCTGAGAGTTAATGTAATTATGTTGTGTACTTTGTCACTGTCCCCTCTAAGGTCCAGCGAGGAATACCCATTGAATGTGTTTCAGTAAACCCCTTGCATGGGGCACACATAAAAGGCTGTGTGTGGCTCCCATTAAACAGTTGACTCTAAAAACTGTGTATTGTCCGGTTACTGGGGGAATTGGAATTATACTGCCGAACTGCACTTTCCTTTATGCTCTACAGACTACCAGCGGAGATATTAGTTTTATTATTGCAGCTCCGCTACAAAAAGTTTACCCAAAAATATTAAAACATTTGGAAAACATATTCAGCAGAAAGCTGCACCATCAGCCTGCCTCTTTAACCACACCCACTCACTTTGTTATTACAAAAGTATGCACACAGCTTATCCACTGACAGCACTGAATGATCTGAACTACAAAACACCCTGCATTAAAAGTAGAGGACACCCAGGGAGACATCTAGTAAGGATATCACTACCTGTTTGTAGTTTATCTGACTGATGCCAGGCTGTGAACTAAAAGCCTGCCACTCAGTACTGTTGGGACTGAGACTTCGCACATATATTTAATAAGAAAGTCTTTCTGTCATGAGAGGAGTCGCTAAGCAGGCAGTCTTATGGTGCTGCATTATGTAACTATAAAGATTTGACTATGGAAAAAAAACTAAACAAAAACAGCATATTAAAGGGACACTGTAGGTACCCAGACCGCTTCAGCTCATTGAAGTGGTCAGGGTCCAATGTCTCATGTCCCTTAACCCTACAATGGTAATTATTGCAGCTATTGAGATACTGCAAATCGAGTGGCTGTCTACCAAAGAACCACTAGAGGGACTTTCGGAATCGAAATGGACCTCTGGTTTGTTATCTGATGCTGGACGTCCTGATGCTCTGCATGAGGACCTCCAGCGTCAGATTTTTCCCCATAGGAAAACTTTGAATAACGCTTTCCTACGGGGAATTCGAAATGTGAGTGCAGCCAAAGGGTGTGTTAGAGTGTGTTTTTTGTATCCTTTCATGGTAATGTTTCACCTCTGCTTGAGAAAGGTTCGTTGGAGTCAAAATGTTGCCCTGAGTGGGAAGGTAAATACATATATATTGAAATATTGATATGATGGCCGTAGAATGGGTTTGAATATAAGGATACAGTAGCTTACCACCATTTCATGAAACAACCTGCACAAAGGTCTCCTGCAATGAGAGATCAAACAAATACATACTGGAACAAAATAAACACCGTAAGCTTTGTGTATTCAAAGCAATGGTAGAAACTTTATTAGTATTCACAAAGTAGGCACATGGAACAGCAACACAAGGGAAGCCAGAACATGTTTCGGACCAAGCATCCTTACTCATAGAGAAGAATAAAGGTAGCCTAACTCCATATGAGTGTCCAGTATATTATATATGCAGTAAAATAAAGCAAATAAAGTTTATATGTTTAGCTCCACTGTTGCTTGAAGACCGTGATGTTTTCATTTCCAGATTTAATTTCTTGTAACAAATTAATCATCAGGGAGGCAGAATGTTTTCACCTTTCTTAAAGAGTTGCTGTTTTATTCTCACATTTAAACTGGGCTGGAAGTGCTATTTCAGTAGTTATGAGATTTCAGAGTAAACATTTTATGCCTTCACATCTGGTCTGAATATTTGCAATGTCCGTCTGGATTGAATTGAATGACTTGTTTAGCTCTTTGGCATTGTGCAAAGTGCTAGACAATATTACATTTACACTGGCACACTTCATATTTTTCATTGACATCTGCTAAGCTATAAATTCCTTTTCCCTCCTGTGCTGAAGCCACCTGTTTTAATACACATTGATTGTGCAGCACTTTCATGCAAACTGGCTATTTTGAGTAATTTTTTTTTTTTATTTTCATTTTGTTTCAAACCTCCACTATTATTAAAGTATTGCATTATTGTCTTGCATACAAAAGTGATATACAAAAAAAACAAACTTCTTCCTCAGTACTACACACATTGACCAAATAATACAAATCAAAAAGTGATATGGACCTAAAGTGATCTACCTCAACCAAAAACTGTACTTTACGCAACACAATTAAAGTGTAAGAAGAAATGTGAAAATTGCCAAAACAATATTAGTACATGTTGTAAATCCTCTCTGGCATATCAAAATACATGTAAAAACAAAATGACAATATAATGGCGCAGTATATAAAGGCACAGTAATAGCGCACACACAATATAGGAGGAGGGTATAGTTATCAAAATTATTATTACGTATAAGAAAAACAATATATTTCACATGGTTGTACAATAACAGAAAGGGGACAATTAGCGGTGAGAAATCCCTACTCAAACAAACTTTCAATCTATGAAGATTTAAGATAGGCAGATATACAGGCAGTCCTCACTTGCCGACCTGGTTACGTTTTTACGACTCGGTTGTAAAACTAGTTGGTCGGTAAGTAAGGATGTGCTAGCGAGCATCGGGAATTCCTCCGAACATAGACCAGTTAACAAGCGCAGGGAATCCTGCAAATCTATGTTCAGTGAAAATTCCCCGAACATAGGCCAGCTCTCTAACGTGAGGAATCCCTTGAATGCCCACGATAGAGAGCTGGTCGTAAGTCTGAGACATCGTAAAACAGGTAGGTCGTAAAGTGAGGACCCCCTGTATATTGTTAGGTGTCTTACCCAAAGATACTTACTGGTTACATGGTCTGTCCAGGATTCAAATCTGGGTTTCCCAGTTTTAATAGAATCACTCCTCTAACCAGCCAATGTAATGAAAACGAATAAAGTGTTTCTCTTAATTTGTTGGTTTTAACGTTGTGGCAAACCTAGCCACTTGGACATTATTTATGTACTGTCTCTTTAAGGGTTGCCGGTACGGTTTTCATGTTTTGTGTTCCAGCGTGTAATGTAATGTAATAGTAATGCTGTATTTCCTGCCTGGGCTATCTGCCGAAAGCAGATAGCTGATTCCCTTTCGTTTCACGAACGGCACCTTTGCGGGCCGTTCGGGAACCGAACAAACCATCAGTTAATAGCCCACACACTTAGAGGCGTGTGGCGCCTATTAACCGATCGGCCATCTTGGATCCTATATTCCCTCAGCGGTGTTTGGTCGTCGAGCGCATGGTACTAAAAACGGCTACTCGACGGCACAAACACCGCTGAGCTTCCAGGCCGTTCGGGAGGTCCGGGACGTTCGGTATTCTGTTCCCTTATATATAATCGGTGTTTTGAAGCTATGTTTTAATGAATGTGTTTTTCGTGCGGCGTTCAGTTGTTTTAGCTGGGATCTGAGCGGTAATCTCACGAATGATGCGCTCAGACCCCAGCTATCTGCCGAACGTCCATTCGTTTAAATGGACCAGATATTCATAAAGTTATGTAATTTAATGCGAATTGGAAGTTCTGCTGCACGGAGGGATAATCCACTTAACGGTACATTCCTGTGGGAGGATCCCTCTCGTGCAGCAGTGCCTGATGGGAGAAATGTCCTGTACAATAAGTCCCCCATGTAGTCCCCTCTGGGAATGCCCCTGGGAGGGGACTCAGGAAACCCCTTGCATGGGGACTTGTATAAATTGTGGAGCTGAATTAATAGACCTCAGTTGACTCCCAGCCTATGTGTCGTCTAGTTCTTGGGAAGGAAGGGTTACTGCAGTGCTGTTTGGATTATTGTATGCTGATTCCCTGGATTATCCTTTGTTGTTCCTGTTACCCAGCAGAGATATCGTGGATTATACTACCTCTCCGCTACAAACGTGTGCACTGGTAAAAGTACCTGAGTCATCCTCACCTCAAATTAATATTTACACTGAGAGAAACAGATGGTAAAGTAATATTAAAAAAGTATAACATTTAGTAAAACATAGCAAATGCTTACAGTCAAAAATAACAAGCCACTGTCCGTTGACCTATTATGAAGACCTACAAATCAACAAACAATGCTAAAGGCATCTGAGCTGCAAGCTTTTTGCCTCGTGGACATGGATCTCTTTTCTGTAGTGATGGATCAAAATGACATAGTGAAGACCAAATATGCTGATTCAGTCATCTTAATCTCATGGTGATGTAAGCATTTACCAATTCTCTATTTCTCTTGGTCTGAATGCTTATTGGACGTATAGATAGCCGAGCTTATATTACTGAGTGAGATCAGCCCTAATTCTGCTTTTATATTGTGAATGTGACTTATTCCACTGTATATTTCCAATACCTTCATAGACCGAACTATTTTCTTTTTATATTGTTTCTACAAGTATCTATTTTAGAGATAATGTATGCAATGCAAACACAAGTGCTTACATTGTTTTGGGTAAATCATACACTGCGTACCACTTTCATTATTTATATTCACACATAAAATCCACCATTAGAAGATAGCATGGTTCATATAATATCTGTATGGTGATCTGGATATGATGGATCCCTATTTAGCCTTATTATCTAATTTGGAGCCAGAAGTCCATAGGTACTGCTAGTGGGGACTTTAGAAACCTTCCTGCACCACCCTCTATTAGTTAATTAGCGTGGAAAGACACCTCCCTGGACTGACAAGGAAGGGGGGACATGACTGATGCTAGGCTAAGGAGTCTTGAAGGAGTAGCAAGGAGGGAGGGGTATAGATGGATACAAAGTGGCCAAAATGGTAGGACAGATATAAGGACAGTTAGGGGAGGGGACTTACCAGTTAGCTCTTGGAAGTGCAGGGATCCTGACTTTCTTTCGTTGTCCCAACGGCTGACCCCCCCCCCCAAAAAAAATAAAAAATTAATTCACAGGCTTCACTGTTCACCACTTACCTAAATTTCTGTGTGGGATAGAAGTTTCTCAGGAGTCGTTGGTGGCCCTGTTGCAGGCTTACCGGGCTGCACATGGAGCAGGCTCACTGGAAGCGGTGCTGGCTGGCATGGATGGTGCCCCCAGTAAAGTGGCAGTGCCAATGGATGGAGGGCGACGGGCCAGGCGTTCCAGGCCGCCGTCGCGGCTGTCTCCCTGTCCGGTGAGGGGAGGAAGAGAGGGAAGAAGGAGCCGGTGCTCTGAGGTGGCTGGCGCTGTGGGGCCGAGCCTTCCGACGTCTACTCGAGCGGCCCAGTCTCAGGTGAGGGGTGCGGCTGTGTCCGGCAGCCATTTCCAAGATGGCGGAGCGGCGGGAAGATCTCGGAGCCCACCTTCACTTCCGGCAAGGCCGGAAGTTGCGTCAGGACGCCGGTCACGCACGGCCGGTGCACCGGTAGTGACATCAGCAGCCGGCGCCGGGTCACACCCGGAAGTGGGCGCCCGTGCCGAAAACCAGATGTCGGAAACCCGGGAGGAGCCGGGGACTGCAAGACCGGCCAGTTACAGAGGTGCCGCGGATCAGGCGGCAGCCCCAAGATGGATGGAGCCTTCGAGATCGCCCAGTGCAAGGGGTGCCGCGGATCGGGCGGCAGCCCCTAGGCGCAGACACAATCGGGATGCCGGCGGTTGGGAGGCCGTGTCGGCTGCACCTGCCCTGGGAGCTGTGAGGCTCCAGGACGATTCGGATGAGGAGCAGGAGTCTGAGGAGGACAGGGACGGTGATGGTGGGCGACCCCAATGCCTTCCCCCATTCGGTGAGTTGGCATGCGCTGGCGCCTGGGGTCCTGCAGGGGGGTCAGGTCAGGAGAGTGAGGTGCTGCGCCTGTTTAGGCTTTTAGTGGATGGGCAAGCTAGGGGTGGGGGTCCAGGGGCTCAGGGTCCAGTTTGTGAGGATAGTCTTCCCGGGGTAGGGTCCAGTTCTTTTCTCCCTGGGTGTGAATTGGCTCCGCTAGGTTTACACGTACCGCCGGACAAGGAGTCAGTGGACAGGCCGCGGCGAGGGGAACAATTGGAAGGTGAGAAGGGTAAGGCTATCCCGCGCACATTTGGGAATTGGCTGCAGGGATTTAATATATTTGCTAGTGTTTTAGTGCGTCGCTTCCTGGAGAGGGCCCCTTCGCTATTCGGATATCTGGACTTAATTTGGGGTGCGTACAAGGTTTATGGGAGGCAATGCTGGTTCAAATATGACCAGCAATTCCGCCAGAAGATGGCGGCGTGTCCGGGTATGGGTTTTGGGGTGCAAGACGGCAGCCTGTGGCTGCTATTGATGACCCCGTGTCGCCCCTCTCCCTTTCCTGGGGCTGCCGGCATGCCTACGGGTTCGTCGGCGGGTCAGCGGAAAGGAGTCTGCTGGCTCTTCAATGAGAGCCATTGTAAGTGAAACATAGAAACATAGAAACATAGAATGTGACGGCAGATAAGAACCATTCGGCCCATCTAGTCTGCCCAATTTTCTAAATACTTTCATTAGTCCCTAGCCTTATCTTATAGTTAGGATAGCCTTATGCCTATCCCACGCATGCTTAAACTCCTTTACTGTGTTAACCTCTACCACTTCAGCTGGAAGGCTATTCCATGCATCCACTACCCTCTCAGTAAAGTAATACTTCCTGATATTATTTTTAAACCTTTGTCCCTCTAATTTAAGACTATGTCCTCTTGTTGTGGTAGTTTTTCTTCTTTTAAATATAGTCTCCTCCTTTACTGTGTTGATTCCCTTTATATATTTAAATGTTTCTATCATATCCCCCCTGTCTCGTCTTTCCTCCAAGCTATACATGTTAAGATCCTTTAACCTTTCCTGGTAAGTTTTATCCCGCAATCCATGAACCAGTTTAGTAGCCCTTCTCTGAACCCTCTCTAAGGTATCAATATCCTTCTGAAGATACGGTCTCCAGTACTGTGTACAATACTCCAAGTGAGGTCTCACCAGTGTTCTGTACAATGGCATGAGCACTTCCCTCTTTCTACTGCTAATACCTCTCCCTATACAACCAAGCATTCTGCTAGCATTTCCTGCTGCTCTATTACATTGTCTGCCTACCTTTAAGTCATCAGAAATAATCACCCCTAAATCCCTTTCCTCAGATGTTGAGGTTAGGACTCTATCAAATATTCTGTACTCTGCCCTTGGGTTTTTACGTCCAAGATGCATTATCTTGCACTTATCCACATTAAATGTCAGTTGCCACAATTCTGACCATTTTTCTAGTTTACCTAAATCATTTGTCATTTGGCTTATCCCTCCTGGAACATCAACCCTGTTACATATCTTAGTATCATCAGCAAAAAGACATACCTTACCATCAAGACCTTCTGCAATATCACTAATAAAAATATTAAAGAGAATGGGTCCAAGTACAGATCCCTGAGGTACCCCACTGGTGACAAGTCCAAGCTTCGAATATATTCCATTAACTACAACCCTCTGTTGCCTGTCACTCAGCCACTGCCTTACCCATTCAACAATATTTGAATCCAAACTTAAAGATTGCAGTTTATTGATAAGCCTTCTATGTGCAACAGTGTCAAAAGCCTTACTGAAATCTAGGTAAGCAATGTCTACTGCACCACCCTGATCTATAATTTTAGTTACCCAATCAAAAAAATCAATAAGATTAGTTTGGCATGATCTCCCTGAAGTAAACCCATGTTGTCTCTGATCATGAAATCCATGTGTTTTTAGATGTTCATCAATCCTATCCTTTAACATGGTTTCCATCACTTTCCCCACTACTGAAGTAAGGCTTACTGGCCTATAGTTGCCCGACTCCTCCCTATTACCTTTCTTGTAAATGGGCACAACATTCGCTAACTTCCAATCTTCTGGGACTACTCCTGTTAACAATGATTGGTTAAATAAATCTGTTAATGGTTTTGCTAGTACACCATTAAGCTCTTTTAATAGCTTTGGGTGTATTCCATCAGGTCCCATTGACTTATTTGTCTTTACTTTTGACAGTTGAAATAGAACCTCTTCCTCTGTAAACTCACGTGTAATAAATGACTCATTTATCCTTTTTCTCAACTGAGGTCCCTTTCCTTCATTTTCTCTGTAAATACAGAACAAAAATATTCATTGAGGCAGTCAGCCTGACCTTTATCCTCTTCTACATACCTTCCTTCTTTTGTTTTAATCTAACTAATCCTTGTTTTACTTTTCTTTTCTCATTTATGTATCTAAAAAATGTTTTATCCCCATTTTTTACTGACTGTGCTATTTTCTCTTCTGTGTGTGATTTGGAAGCTCTTATAACTTGCTTAGCCTCTTTCTGCCTAATCTTATAGATCATTTTGTCTCCCTCACTCTGGTTTTTTTATAATTCCTAAATGCTAACTTTTTGTTTTTAACTATTTTGGCCACATCTGCGGAGTACCACAGTGGTTTCTTGAATTTTTTGCTTTTACTGACAAGCCTAATGCAATTTTCTGTTGCCTTCAATAGTGCAACTTTTAAATAATCCCATTTTTCTTGGACTCCATTTAAATTGCTCCAGTCTGATAATGACTCCTCTACCCATATTCTAATTTTAGAAAAGTCTGTTTTCTAAAGTCTAAAACTTTTGTTTTTGTGTGGTGTGACTCAGTCACTGTTCTTATATTAAACCACACTGACTGATGATCACTGGATCCTAAACTTTCACCTACAGTAACATCTGATACCAAATCTCCATTTGTTAACACTAAATCTAGTATGGCCTCTTTACGAGTTGGCTCCTCAACAACTTGTTTTAGAGACAATCCCAGTAGGGAGTTTAGAATATGTGTGCTCCTGGCACAAGTAGCTAATTTTGTTTTCCAATTTACATCAGGAAGATTAAAGTCACCCATGATGATAACTTCCCCCTTCATTGTCATTTTAGCTATTTCCTCAACTAGTAGATTATCTAACTCTTCAATTTGTCCTGGGGGCCTATAAATCACACCTACACGAGTTACTGTGTGATTACCAAATTCTAACGTAGCCCAAACGGACTCTATGTTTGCCTCACTAACTTTTATTAGGCTAGATTTTATGCTATCCTTCACATACAAGGCCACCCCTCCCCCTTTCTTGCCTCCCCTATCTTTCCTATATAAAGAGTACCCTGGTATTGCTATGTCCCAGTCATTTTTCTCATTGTACCATGTCTCAGTAACAGCGACTAAATCTACACTATCAGTTGCCATTATTGCCACAAGTTCATGGATCTTATTCCCTAAACTGCGAGCATTTGTAGACATGACTCTAAGCTTATCATTTTTTAACACACTTGCTACAGGCACCTTCTGTCCTTGTTTTGGGGGACAATTGGATTGATGTTTTATCACCCTTTTGCCCCCCCCCCTCCTAGTTTAAATACATCCAAGCAAAACCTCTGAACTGCTCACTGAGAACATTTGTTCCCTTTTGAGAAAGATGCAAACCATCTTTTTTGTACAGCTTATCTCCATTCCAAACAGAGCTACCATGAGAAATAAAGCCAAATCCTTGCTCCCGACACCATTCACCAAGCCACAAATTAAAGTCCCTAATACGCATCCGCCTGTCGTTCTGAGTGTTATGCACAGGCAGAACTTCAGAGAATGACAGTGTGGAAGCAACCTGCCGTATATCATTGGCAAAAACACTAAAAACTTCCTTAACCTCTGAAACCTCATTGCAAGCCAAGTCATTTGTCCCTAGATGGACAAGTACATCCAATTCCCCTTCCTGCTTTGCTTGCTTAACAATATTACAGATACGTCTCCTGTCTCTGTGAGCAGTAGCTCCGGGAAGACACCTCACAAGACCACCATTGTCCATCTCCACACCTCTTATAATGGAATCCCCAACAACAACTGCTTTCTATTAGGCCTCACCATAGTCTCCAAGCCGGTCTCCACAACACCACTAGTCTCAGTGCCTCTCTCCACAACACCACTAGCCTCAGTGCCTCTCTCCACAACACCACTAGCCTCAGTGCTTCTCTCCACAACACCACTAGCCTCAGTGCTTCTCTCCACAACACCACTAGCCTCAGTGCCTCTCTCCACAACACCACTAGCCTCAGTGCCTCTCTCCACAACACCACTAGCCTCAGTGCCTCTCTCCACAACACCATTACACTCTGAAAGTGCAGAAAATGAATTATGAAGAGCAACAGACTGTGCAAAATGCCTTTTATCCACAACTCTAAGTCTACCAGATCCTACAGTAATCCATCTGCCTTTCCTAGCATGTCTCTGCGGCAGTGGCTTTGCAGCAGTTCCAGTCTGAGTTTCTTCACCAGATAATTTACAAATCTCAGACTTCAAAAATACAATCTCCTGCCGCAAGATAGAGAACTGTCTACAGATTAGACAACAACCAAACCTCCAAAGTGGTTTAGTTCCTGTAGATTCCGCCACGAGTGTGCCCACTGCGGGGGAGCTCACCCTGCCCTTCGCTGTTTTAAGAAGGGTAGACCATCCGCCGCAAAGGGCTCTGGTAGGGGCGACGTTTCTCGTGGCGAGGACTCCGGTGACCGTGGAAAGGATGCGTCCGTGGCTCGACAGGTATCCTAAGCGTGACGTTGCGGCGCTTTTGCGCGAGGGATTCACAACGGGTTTTTGGATTCCATTCGTGCTGTCGGAGGAGGGTCGGTTTGCCGACAACCTTCGGTCCACCCGGGGGAAAGAGGGTATATTACGGGACAAATTGGAGGCGGAGATTCAGCGGGGGCGCATGGCCGGCCCCTTTGACTGTCCCCCTTTCCACAATTTAAGGGTGTCTCCGTTGGGTTTGGTTCCATAAAAGGAGCCGGGGATTTTTCGGTTAATTCACCATCTCTCGTACCCAGCGGGGGCGTCGGTCAACAACGACATAGACAGGGATGTGTGCAGGGTTCACTATGCGTCCTTCAACTCGGCATTGCTCCTTCTTTGACGGGCCGGTCGTGGGGCGTTATTAGCAAAATCGGACATTGAGTCCGCCTTTCGTTTGTTACCGGTTCATCCGGATTGTTTCCACTTGTTAGGGTGTTTTGCCAACGGTTCCTACTATTATGATATGTGCATGCCCATGCGCTGTGCTATCTCTTGTTCTTATTTGAACTTTTTTCTTCGTTTTTGGAGTGGGTCACGGCACGTGTGTCGGGTCTGGGTTCCTTGACCCATTACCTGGACGACTTTTTGTTTGTCGGTCCGTCGGGTTCTCCGGATTGCCTTTCTCTGCTCCAGGCCTTCCAGCGGGTGGCGTCGGATTTCGGGGTTCCGGTTTCGGAACAAAAAACGGTTGACCCGGTGTTGGTTCTTTCGTTTCTGGGTATCGAGATTGACACTGAGAGGATGGTTTTCCGACTACCAGAGGAGAAGTTAGTGGTGTTACTTCGCATGGTGGACTTGGTCAAGGGTTCTAAGAAGGTTCAGTTGCGTCAAATGCAGGGCCTTCTGGGGCACTTGGTTTTCGCGTGCCGGGTTTTTACCGATGGGTCGGGCTTTTTGTCGCAGATTGTCCTTGTCCACGGCGGGGGTGAGGGAACCCTTCCATTACATTCGGATCACGCGTCGCCTTTGGGCGGATCTGGCGGTGTGGAGTTCCTTCCTCCGCTGTTACAATGGGCATTCTTGCTGGTTGAGGGAGGCCACCTCCAATTCTGCGTTGGAGCTCTTTACGGATGCATCGGGGTCTGAAGGTTTCGGGGCATATTTTCAGGGCCAGTGGTGTGCGGGGGAGTGGCCGGTGGAGTGGCGCTCTTCCCCGATTGGTCGGAATTTGACCTTTTTGGAGCTATTTCCGATAGTGGTCGCACTGGAACTGTGGGGTGAGGAGCTTCGGGATCACACAGTGGTTTTTCACACGGACAACATGAGTGTTGTTCATGTGATTACCCGGTTGTCCTCCTCGTCTCCACCGGTTTTTGCGCTTCTCCGGCACCTTGTGCTTCTGAGTCTGCGGTTTAATGTTTGGGTGCGGGCGCATCATGTCCCGGGTGTCCAAAATGTGGTGGCTGACGCATTGTCTTGATTCCAGTGGGAGCGGTTTCGAGAGGCAGCGACGGAGGCGAGGCGGATCGGTCTGCAGTGTCCGGACTCCTTATGGAAACTCGATTTCAAGGCCTGATGGGCTTGGTGGAGGATTCCTTGGCAGAGTCTTCATGGAAGGCATACCGGGCAGTGTGGAGACAGTGGCTGTTGTCGGCACAGGACAGGGATGTATCTGCAGAACCTCGGCGTCTGGAGACAACTTTATTGCTGTTGTAGGACATGGTCCAGCGAGGTAGGTCTTGCGCGGCAGCGGAAAAGGCTCTGGCCGCTCTGTCTTTTTTGTTCCGTCTCATGGGTTGGCGGGATGTCACCAAGGAATTTGGGATTCAGAGGGTGCTTAAAGGGTGGCGCCTGCGGCGGTGTCCGGATCGTTGTCGCCAAATTACGGTGGAGTTGTTGCGACTGATTCTCTCGATGTTGCCGACGGTCTGTAGTTCCGAGTATGGTTCCAAATTATTCCGTTTGGCCTTCGCGTCCTGCTTCTTTGGAGCCTTTCGCATCAGCGAGTTGGTTGCGCCTAGTAAGGGGAAGGTCTCACGGTTGGCGTTATCGGATGTGCGGTGGTCTTCTTCCACCGTTGACATTCTGGTGCGGCGATCTAAGACGGACCAGGTGGCCCAGGGTGCCTGGGTTCATTTAGGGGCCATGGGGGATGAAGTATGTCCGGTTGGGGCCTTCCACGAATTTCTGAAGGTGCGACCGGCACGGGGGGGCCCATTGTTGGTTCACTTGGATGGGTCGCCTTTAACACGGTATCAGTTCTCGGCAACGCTGCAGAGAGCGTTGACCGCTGGGGGGCTGGATAGTCTACGGTTTTCGGCTCATTCCTTTCGGATCGGGGCTCCCACTCAGGCAAGTTTATTGGGCTACTCGGCTGCGGGCATTCGGCAAATTGGTAGGTGGGAGTCGGGGCAGTTCATGTCCTATGTCCGTCCTCATATGCTGTAACCCTCTTCTCATTGTAGGTGGTCGGCCCCGGTATGTGTGGATTATGGGGCATTCCTATGTGTACTGGGCTGCTCGGCGCGCAGAAGACCGGGCCTATGGATGAAATTTGGGGTTCTCTTTTGATTTGGCTCGAGTCTGGTGGAAGGGTATTAGGGGTCTTCGCTGGCAGCAAGTTTACCCGGAATTCGTGGCTCTGCGTAAGTTTGTCTCAGGGCCGGTGGTGGCGGTGGTTCATGCGGGAGGCAACGACTTAGGGGAATCCAGGACTGTGGACCTTCTCCACGCGATCCGGCACCACTTGGCAAGGTGCATGGCGATGTTTCCGGACATGACCTTGGTTTGGTCGGAGGTGGTTTCCAGGCCGTGCTGGCGCGCGCTTCCACACTCACGCGGATTGGAGAAGAGTCGGCGCAAGCTTAACATTGCCATAGGGAAATTTGTACGGCGGCTAGGCGGGAGCTGGAAGGTGAGAACCAGGATTTGATGAGGAAGGACGGGGTACACTTGAATTCCATCGGGTTAGATATCCTTAATACGGGTTTGCAGAGCGGGATTGAGGCTGCACTGTCGGCAGGGGGCGTGATGGCGACAGGAGGCGTGAAGGGAAGTCGTCATCGCGGTGGCGGAAGTAGGACAGGTGGGTGTACTGATGGACTTTGGGTTTGTGGCCGTTGCCCTTACCCAAATTAATATGGTCTCTCATGTGTCATTGGGAAAAGGGGCAACAAGTGGGGTTTGGGCATTACATCTAGACAGCAGTCAAGACACCTCCCTGGACTGACAAGGAAGAGGGGACATGACTGATGCTAGGCTAAGGAGTCTTGAAGGAGTAGCAAGGAGGGAGGGGTATAGATGGATACAAAGTGGCCAAAATGGTAGGACAGATATAAGGACAGTTAGGGGAGGGGACTTAACAGTCAGCTCTTGGAAGTGCAGGGATCCTGACTTTCCCGCCCTCCCTCCCCTAGGACAGGTGGGTGTACGGATGGACTTTGGGTTTGTCTCGGTTGCTTGTTGTTGGCTTTTCTTTCTTTTGTTTTGTCACAGCACGGGAGTCCTGGCCAGCGCAGGCAGAAGTGAAGAAGTTGCCAAGGAGGCTTGGGGAGTCGCAGCCTGCTGGGAGCTGAGGGCAGAGGCAGGCTGCTCATGGACTCATGGTTTGTTGGGATAGACCTGTCTGTTGGGCAATCACCCCAACAACTGACAGTATGGTTTTGTTGCTGGCATGTAAGAATAAATAAAGCTGTGGCCGTTGCCCTTACCCAAATTAATATGGTTTCTCGTGTGTCATTGGGAAAAGGGGCATTACATCTAGACAGCAGTCATGTTCAATACCTGGCTGTGCAGCATGTGCTTTTTTCAGGCTAAACTTTCAACAAAATCCCAGAGAGAATCAGCAGCACACTGTTAAGAGGTAGGGACATAATACAGGGAGACTAGAATACATCATGACATCTCCACATCTCTGTAAGTGTACTGGTCATCAAATTTTGTTTTAGGCTTAAACCCCAGATGGTTCTGGAACCTAGCAAAATTCCTGTTCAGCTCCAATGCTGTTCTATTCCTACAAAAATAGAAACTCTGGTTCCAGGCCCTTTTAGCCCTGCAATGCTGGATTTATAGTAACATGAGCATGGAGCTAAAAAAAATGATGAGCATTAAGAGATTAAGAGAAGCTTAATTTCCATTTCTATTGAGTGTGTGGATTACATGTGTGACATATACAACCCGTATGCAAGCCTACTACTGGTCTACACTGTCTTGATTCTCCTTTATATGTGATTGTGAAGTCATAAAACTGGCTTTTCATATTTGCCACTCACAGTTTTACTGTTAATTAATACACTGTTTATTTTAATACATAAAAAGACAGCTTGGTATAATTGGAGCGCCAACTTATTTCATAATAAAAACTTTAAAAAATAGAAAATTGCACATTTATATTGTGGCTGCTTGGTACTATTTCAAAACATGGACCCAGAGATGCCATTCCAGAAGCCTATATGTTGATCTGGCACTGCAGCTGTAGATACTATGGATAAACATTAAATGGCAGAGTTTGTTTGATAGTTTATGTCTCCTTGGGTAATAAGCCAGACTCTCTTCCCAGCTTACAGCAAGCTGGGAAGAGAGTCCAATAAGTGTTAGGATCCTCTGTTGAGATTGTTATTACATTCTGTGCATATTGACCTGTTAGTGTCCACTGAAGGAAAATGTTATACCAAACTATTCTATGCATTGAAAGATGGAGGACCCTTTCGGTCTGCTCTCACAGTGACTTGGTGAGTGTGGAATAAATGTAAAAACAGTATTCTGATGTATATCTTCTCTGAATTATACAGAATGTATTATATATTGCATGTAGAGGCATAGGAATG
This sequence comes from Pelobates cultripes, assembly GCA_933207985.1. Lineage (NCBI taxonomy): Eukaryota > Metazoa > Chordata > Amphibia > Anura > Pelobatidae > Pelobates > Pelobates cultripes. Next base: position 163,056,038 of record OW240914.1, on the reverse strand, counting down.
ACTTGCACCCAGATAAAGGACTCAAGGTCCTCAATTTCTGTGGATTCCTTTTCTATTCACAGTACAGAATGACTATTCTTTGTAAGTGGGAGTCTTTAGTACCAGCATCATGTAATCACTGAGTGTACAGATATCCATACTGTGAAATATGTCCAACGTGTCCCAATGTAACTAATAAAAATATGTTTTTGATGTTGCTGCTAATTTTATCAAAGTAACTGTAAATGTGTCTTGTGGTTTGCTGTATCACATGCAATAGATGACTTCGGCTAGATAGGTAATTATTTATTTTATTATTATTATTAGTGCCATTTATATAGCGCCAACAGATTCCGTTGCGCTTTACAATATTATGAGATATCTCTACCCTCACAGTTACGATACATACAATCTACGTAAAGTGAAATTTAGTAAGAGCAGTGTCTCTCTGTTTTCCCACTGAGAGACAAGAACAATATATAAATTCACTTTGATTATTTTTGGTGGAATGGGAATGATATCATGATGAGTGACTGTTGGACGATTTGGGGTTTGGATGCATATTCAATAGTTTTCTCGATCTATAAAATTCAACTCTATATTACAGAATAACAAATGTTTGTGAACAGTAAATATAGTCTATAGAAAGCTGGCACGGTCTGTCTTAAGATAAATTATACTTGGTGTTACATTTCAGGTATCCACTGTAATGTTTCACTTCCATTATCCAATTTTCCATTAATTTGTTTCGCTGTGCTGAATGTAAATTTGCCTAATGGTTCTCTAAGTGAATACAGTATCAGGGCAGCATCTATTAGTTACACATGATGTAACTGAATCTGGTAATTAATGAAATTGCATACTCGATTTAATATTTTTGGATAAGCTTTTCAAATAATTTAATATTTTGAAACCATAATAAGATGATTTTGTTTGAAATATACAAAATTTCAAACACATTATATATAAAAAATATATCTGTATATCAAACTCTTAAATTTTTTTCAAAATATGAAATCGTTTTAACAGTTTATCCAGAAATATTAAATAATTTGAATAGCGTATCCAACAATATTAAAGGGACACTACAGTCACCAAAATAACTTTAGCTTAAGATAGCAGATTTGTGTACAGATCATGACTCTGAAGATGTTAACTTTAGACGTTTTGATTTCCTGCTCTATGAATTTAACTTTAATCACACACACAGGAGGCTCCTGCAAGTTCTAGAAGACTATTAACAGTGCAGGAGAGAAGACATTTGAATATCAGACTGTGCAATAGAGGAAGTTTACACATTAGATTTCACTTTACAGGAAGTGTTTAAGTAGGGTATGTAAGTTACACGCAGGCAGGTGTGACTAGGGCTGTATAAACAACGTGATTTAACTTCTAAATGGCAGAGAATTAAGCAGTGAGACTGCAGGAGCGTGATCTATACATTCAAAACTGCTTCATAAAGTTGTTTTCTTGACTACAGTATCGCTTTAAATTGAGGCACAAGTCCTTATCAGTTATTTCTTTCTACTACTAGTTTATTAGTGAAAGTACTCTTATATTTGAATTTGAATTCAGTTTAGAAATGAAACTTTAGTTTGTGTTGCTATACATTGTGGCCAGGGCCAGATTAAGAGCCTGGTGCTGACAATTATGATGGGCCTAATTACTGAATTCTATTGACAGAAAACACTAAAACAATCACACCTCCTAAGTGTCATGTATCTGGTAAAGGTGTTGCTAGAGGGAAACTCACAGGATATAACTATAAGAAAACACATACCATGTGCTAATCTCTCGCTTTCATCTCTGAAGTAAATCTCTACCCCCTTACAACAGTGTCTGGTGAAGCAGGATGTTGGTGGGCAGGCTAAAGGGGTGGGCTACTGAAGTGAATCACGTAACCAGAACCGCCCAAAGAGATGAAAATGCCCCAAAATGGCAACAGGTTGGCCAACAAAGGGCACACTATGCAGACAACACCCTGAGCTTGGCATAAATGTGTCTAATGATGTGCTCGCTTCACGCTTTCTAAGGACTGTCCCATAGAACTCACTTGTCCACTCCTCTCCTTACCTTCTTACTAGCAGTCAGAAGCTCCTGGTATACAGGCTGGGACAGAGAAAAGAAGGGTGTAGTAAGTGTAGAAGAAAGGGAACAGTCCACAGTATTAGAGAGACTGAAGCAGCAAGAGCATTTGCATACAGTGCCATCCTTAGGGGTGTGCGAGGTCGCACAGGGCGCCATGGAGCAGGGGGTGCCACTGTCTGTACAGTCACACACACACAGGCAGGCAGTCATACAGACAGACAGACACACACACACACATGCACAGGCAGGCAGACACACACACACACACACAGGCAGGCAGTCACACACACACGCACACACAGGCAGTCATACAGACACACACACACACAGGCAGGCAGACACATGAATAGGCAAACAGTAATCACAGGCAGACAGTCACAGTCACACACACACAGACTTACCTCTTTCCATTATGGCTGGAAGGGGTAGTGGATTAAGTGACTGTGCCTGTGTGTGTGTGTGTGTGTGTGTGTGACTGCCTGCATGTGTGTGACTGTCTGTCTACCTGTGTGTGTGACTGTCTCTCTGACTGCCTGTGTGTGTGTGTGTGACTGCTGTGTGTGACTGCCTGCCTGTGTGTGTGTGTGTGTGTGTGCTCTCCCTGTGTGTGTGTGTGTGACTGTCTGCCTGTGTGTGTGTGTGTGTGTGTGTGTGTGTGTGTAACTGTGTCTGTGTGTGTGTGTGTGTGTGACTGTCTGCCTGCCTGTGTGTGTGACTTCTGCCTGTGTGTGTGACTGTCTGCCTGTGTGTGACTGTCTGCCTGTGTGTGACTCCAATTGTGTGTGTCACTGTAGCTGTGCCATTGCGTGTGTGCCTGTGCCTGTATGTGTGACTATCTGCCTTTAACTGTGTGTGTGTGTGCCTATCATGCCTGTAACGGAGTGTGCATGACTGTCTGCTTGTAATGGAATATGTGTGACTGTCTGCCTGTCACTGTGTGTGTGGGCCTAAGGCTGGCCCTGTTTGCATAGTGCACAAAGTCAGCTTTACCTTATCTAATTTAATTGTCAGTCAGGTCACACAACTTTTGTTCCCCTACATCCCTCTTAAATTTCCATACTTAAGCAAGAGTATGTGAAGAGTAGTTAAAAAATTATATATATATATATATATATATATATATATATATATATATATATTATCAATGGGCCTATTTCATGGCTGCAGCTCCATTAGCCTCTATGTTAATCTGGCCCTGTTTGCACCACTACCTGGCACAGTTGCCTCATTTCACGGCCCTGTTTAACCTTGCACTGCAGAGAATCCCAGGAGGAAGGAGTTCCCAAATACGTGCGTTAATCTCATAAAAGCAGGCATTAGATTACTAAAAAGGACCTGTCAAAAACGGAGTACATTGATGTTATAGAAGGCTTATGCAATGTATGGTCATTATTTATTTATAAAATATTTTACCAGGATGGATACATTGAGATTTCTCTCATTTTCAAGTATGTCCTGGGTCCACAAAACATTGCACTGCTACAATAGGATACAATTTTACAAAAAATACAATATACAAACAATATATACATACACACATACATTTAACACAAAACAGGTAATAAATATATTCAACCATGACAGGTGCATTCTGTGCTGAGGTATTTTGCCATAGATCTTTTAAAAGATTTTAGATTGAATGAAGATTTGACTGTGTCCCTGAGATTATTCCATAATTATATTCTAACCCCATCCCCAATTTGTACCAGCTCAGGTGTTTTAAAAAAACAACCTACACCATTAAATGCTAATAGGGAGCATTTGACTACGTTGAATGATTTCAAAATGCATATAGGTATTATAAATATATTATTTTAGCATGTAAAATAATGATCACGTAATTATTGTTATAATTACTTAGGTATGTTTAAAAAAGTAAGAGGGGTGCATTTATGTGCAATGGGTAGCCAGTGATTGGCTAAGAATGCTGATGCTGTCAGCCTATTATTATTACTATTATTATGATATTTATAGAGAGACGTCAAATTCCGCAGCGCTTTACAATGGGTGGACGAACAGACATGTAGTTGTAACTAGACAAGTTGGACACACAGGAACAGAGGGGTTGAGGGCCCTGCTCAATGAGCTTACATGCTAGAGAGAGTGGGGTAAAATGACACAAAAAGGTAAGGATAGTATTAGACTAATGACAGTTGCAAAAGAGGAATCAGTCAGGAGCTATTAACAGTTTAATGGATACGCTTTTATGAAGAAGTGGGTTTTTAACGATTTTTTGAAGGAGTAGAGACTGGGTGAGCATCTAACGGAGGAGGGAAGGCAGTTCCACAGGAACGGTGCAGCCCTCGAGAAATCGTCGAATGAATGCTTCCGCATTAGCCTAAACAAAAGTAGAGAGGAAGAGACCAGCTTTTTCTCACAACAGTGGTGTAACTACTACCAGTGCAGCTGGTGTGGCTGCATTGGGGCCTGCATGTTTTGGGGGTCCATCGGATGGCTCATGCACTTAGGGCCACCCGATGGGTATTGCTGAGCAGGGGCCCATTAAGAGCGTTAATGGAATTCTGTGGCATCAGCCGGCTGGTAGGAAGTGAGAACAAGTCACTTCCTCCCAGCTTATACAGATAACACTGCACGGGAGGGAGAATGTGGCAGCAGGGGTGGAACGAGGTAGGAGTGAGCTGCTGCAGACCCTCACACTTGCTCCACTAAGTCTGCCAGCAGCAACAGGACCCCATGCAAAGCTACCCTCATGCAAATGCAAAGACTACACACAAGTGCACCAGTGCACTCCAAAGCAATATACACAAAAACGTTATACAAAAACATACTTACATTCAAATGCACAAATACTGCTCACAAAACCTGAAAGGATTGGCAAATGGGAGCTTCTCAGCTGCAAAGCATCGTTGAAGTTGTCCGACAGATGAGGATCTATCTTTTGGCCACTCTTGCAATAAAGGGGGACCCAAAAACCATTTTTGAACCAGGGCCCTCAAAACATTAGTTCCGTCGCAATCATGCACAATTTTTGCTTTAATGCACAAATACTTGAGTGTTGAATGTATTTGCCACCTCTTGTAGCTCCAAAATATGTTCAGAATATTCAACCTAATAGTGGGAAGGAGCAATTAAGTGTTAAACTCAATTGCAATGGACAGCTTAGGAGTCAGAGTTCATCAAAGAAGAAATGGATCCTAATCCTAATTTTCTTCTTTTTTTTTTTAGAGTGTAGATATCAAATTTTTATCATGAATATTGATAGCAGGGGAATTGTGGGAGGCATATTATCCCTAAAATCTAGTGCAAAGCATTAGATTGTTTAGACCCTCCCTTAGTCATGATGGGGCAGCTTTTAAAAGTTTATATGAGAAATGGCATGTAATATATATCTATATATATATATACCTCCCAACTTCAACATTCTGTGAGGCGGGATGCTGGTGGGAGAGATAAAAAGGGGCAGGTCATTTGCTAGCTCAACCCAAAGGGGTCTACCAATCCAGAAAAGATGCCAATCAGCAGTAAAACTGACAGTTAAGCGTTGCATGAATGAATGCGAGGCTGCCTACCAATCAAGTAGGACAGCCCACCAAAGCAGGGATCACCGTTTCAGTGGTCTTTACAGGATGCTAATGCCCTGAGCAAAACACATGAACATCCAATGATGAGCTTGCGTAATGCATGTTGACGATAGTTCCCTAGTGTCCCCCAAAAACAAAACAATAGATAAAGTTAGGATGACTGGACAGGACCAGAAAAATCTGTCCTTTCCCAACATTATTGGATTGATAGAGAGGCTTGTATATATTTTTATAGAAAAGTAGTCTAAATAGGTCTCTATCCATACAAGTAATAGCCTCCCCATTGACAATGCATCATTTTGCCTATATATAACAGCATGGTTTAAGCGGTGTATATTTGTTATAAAAGTTTGTGTGCCAACCAAGTTTTTTTTGGTTCCTATAACCATTCTTTATATTCTACTTTTTTAACCGGTGCAAACAAAAAGACCTATTCAAAAAGTTGCAGAAAGATTGTAATAAATCACTTTAATATGCATTAGTGCATCATGTCATTTTGGGTACTTTGTAAATTTGAGCAGCATGTGTGATATTTAGAGTCCAAAAGCCAAGTTTATTTGGCATTTCATGAACTAGAAAATGCTTTAACATTTGCTTTTATAGCTTAATTACCAGTTTTACTTTATGTTAAAAATACACAAATCAAATTTTTATAGGGCTGTAAAATGTAAATGTGCTTTGATAAATAGTAATATATAAACATGTGAAACTATACATCAATGTGCATTTAAATATGCAATATTTCCAATTGAATTATGAAAGGAGATTTTACAATTTCATGCGTTATTAAGAAATATAATTATATAGCACAGCACAATAATTGCTCTAAGGG
>OW240914.1:162999409-163049230 GCA_933207985.1 Pelobates cultripes | reverse complement strand
CTGCTTCTCTTGGTGACCTGATATCATCCGATGTTTTTGAATATCACCTAGAATGCTGATGGTACCAAATATACCTCTCCTCATCTGATCTATCTACCCAATCTGCTAGGTCATGTTACTGACTGCTTATCCTCTGTCTCTGACTGGATGACTTCACACTTCCTCAAACTCAACCTCTCCAAGACTGGACTCCATGTCTTCACTCTCTCTAAGGCTACATTTGTCCCTTTGGGGCAACAGAGTTCTCATAAACTCTACCAGATTTCTATAGATATAATAATAATAATAATAATACAAATAATAATAACAATAACAACAACAACAACTTATAAAGCACTTTTCACCACATTGAACTCAAAGTGCTCTAGACAATTTGCCATTTGAGAGCATCCATACCTCCTTACAGGACCCAGTGGCCTCCATTGCACATGTATAGATCCTCTGCCTCATTTTGGAGGGAAATTTCTTTGTACAGTGGAGTGATGAAAACATACATCAATTCCATAATGTGACATAAGTATACAATAATATGGTAAGTCTAACACATACTAAATGCTATTTTTGGCTTACAAGATATGGTCTTTAAAAACAAAGGTTTCTATAACAGATACGGTGCAAGTAACACAGATTCACATACTTGAATCCTTTGTTAAAATGAAGTAAGCTCCCAGCTATTTTAGGGTACTTTCACAAAGTAATACGTGTAGCACAGTATAGTTATATGGTTATAAAACAACCTTGAAAGATGTATAACTGTACTTTGTGTGCGCACTGATTTCTTTTCGTGTATTTTATAGAAAAGGACCCTCACGACAACAGAAATTGCATAAAATGTTACCAGTGACGCATTGCTATTATGTTCTGCCTCCCATCTATCATAGAAAACTAAAACCTGAGACTCACGTATTACAACCATCATGGGACCCACTTGTATTGTATCAAACAAACAAAAGGAAACCCAGCTACAGAGGAATCACGTGAAAGCAAACAGAATTAATAGCTTGAAGAGAATACTGAGTCCACGGAGAACTCTATCAGATAAAGAAAAATGTACATGGAAGTACACAGCATGAAATGGCCTCTGATATAATATAGGTATTATGTGTGTATTTAGGCTAGTAAAGTCATTTAAAAACATAAAATATTATAATTAGCATCAGAATGGACATCTGTCTGTCTGTCTATCCATGTAATACTACACTTTACTACATTTGTTGTGTGAATCATGTTAGGTTTCCATGCCTGGTTCTGTGCTGGGGCTACATTAGTCCCTCCTTCACATCTCTAAAGAAAAAGGCAGATCAAAAATGGTTATAACACAGGTACTATAAAACTTAGAAGTCAATGGAGTCAAAACACGCAGGACCATTTAGTAACATCTTGGTGGAGTGCTGCTCTAGAAAATGTAGTGAATTTTAAGTTGTCATTAGAACTCTGCAGTTAGGATGTTATACCCTATAGACACTTTTTTCCACTGTGAGCAGGGCCAGTGCAAGGATTTTTGCCCCCATAGGCAAAAAAAGAAGTTGCCGCCCCATTCGCTCCACAGTGGTCCTGTGGGTTTAACCCCACAAGATAAAACATTACCTTACCTTGAAGGGTTAAACAAGACTCTAGTAGCTGTCACAGTGACAGCCACTAGAGACACCTTCACTACAATGCCATGTTTACATATAAACACACACACAGACTCACACTCATTCACTCACTCATACTCAGTAGTCCACACAATCACAATCAAAGCAACACATAAATTCACTGACCAACACATAAATTCACTGACCAACGCAGAGTGACGCACACACAGACTCAAGCAGACATACACTGACTTATGTAGACTGACATACACCCATACACACACTGGCCCAAGCATACACACACACACACACACTGACCCATGCAAACACACACTGACCCATGCAGACACGCACACACAAAGACCCAAGCAGACATGCACACACACAAACCCAAGCAGACACACTGATCTAGACACACACACTCATCCAAACACACACACACAGTGATCCAGACACACAAACACATACCCAAACAAACACACACACACTGACCCATGCAAACACACACTGACCCATGCAGACACGCACACACAAAGACCCAAGCAGACATGCACACACACAAACCCAAGCAGACACACTGATCTAGACACACACACTCATCCAAACACACACACACAGTGATCCAGACACACAAACACATACCCAAACAAACACACACACACTGACCCAAGCAGACACACACACTGATCCAGACAGACAAACACAAGCACCATGAAGTCCACCTTCATTTAATGTTAGCTCTCTGTGGGTCCCAGTCTAGGCGTGGCTGCCTTCACGCACTCTTAGCTCTGTCCCCGCAATCCTCCCGCCCACTTGACCCCTAGTACAGGGGAAGGGATGGGACTTGCAGGAGTGATTGCGCGATGTGCCCGTGTGCTGCCTGGATATGAGGTATGGGGGGGGGACTCTCAGTTCTCTTTGTGTGCTGAGGTTAATGGCACTGGGCGCTAGTTTGCTCCCTAGCGCCCGGATTCCATGACCTCCAGCACGCAGTACAGAATGTGTCCCACATAGAGGGGGGCAGCCCAAGCCAGCAGTAAAGCTGCTGCCGGCACCCCCCTTTAAGAAGCACCCTATAGAACGCGCCAGCCCTGACTGTGAGCCTTGGTAGACATTGGGCAAATGGGGAGCTACGTAAGAGGATTCTCTGAACATAGAAATGCTGTCATGGGTGATTGCTGAGATTGTACTGCATTCACCTGTTGCTTGAACCAATTCATCTAATACAATTACTTCATTGTTCATCAATGCATCTGGCCGCCACAAATATTCCTCATCACATTAACGCAAACTAGGAAACCCACTCCCATCACTACCAGCAGGCTATTGGTTAACAGATCCATTCTGAGATGAAGCAAACCACAGGGGATACTTGTGACATCTGGGGGCCAGCTAAGGACATCAAAATCTCAGCTCCTTTTATGAATATGTATGTGCTTCAATGACACATGGCACTCCTGGGCAAAGCAAAACAAATTTAAAACAAAATCTACAAACTGTCATCTGAACTGCAAGGGAGTCAGCAATGCATTTAAAAGGACACTTTGCCAAAGGGTGATCACTGGGTATTCATGTGAAGAAAAGCAAAATAATAAGTGTTGCCATTATCACACTGTCACATCTCACTGTTCTATTCCTTGGACAGGATCATCCCTCATCTCAGCCATCATGGGATATGTAAGATTAACAAAGACTGAGGAATACAGTTCCCAATAAAACTACACTCACAGAGAGAAATTACAAAGCAACACTATTATATTCATACTAATATGATATTACTGTATCAGCGTGTGGACAATATGACTATGCAAGACCTCCCACATTCTCCTTACAATCGGATTCCAAAATAATTTTTTGTTGTTTTTTGCAATAAGAATATGATCTTTGACAGTGTGTAAAATATCTAGCAAGGTCTCTCAATGTTTAAGAGAAAATTCCTTTGAAATGGTGAACTGTTTAGCAATGATTCATTTCATACTGGGGAATACTTATACGTTCAGGCTTATTTTCACTTTTCTTGCTTGGAGAATAGTGGAAAATTGAAAATACGCTAGCAGAAAGCAATCAAATCAATCATTTCTATCAAGCAAGGAAAAATGTGTGCTTGCTGGTTATAATATACCCTTAGGTGGATTCTACACCTTGACACAGTTTGGTTTAAGGAACTTTTAAATTGTTGTCATTACTTTGGCATCCCAGAATTCTATTGGTAGCACAACTGGGATTTCACTGAAATATGAGCACAGTTAGCTACAAAAGCATGTAGCTACAATATATATCTTAAAATGTAAAGTCTTTTTCTACTAGCCATTCCTTGACAGTTACTTGCCATTGCAAGCCATAACATACTGATATAGTAGCACAGCACAGCACAGCACACACACACACACACACACACATATAGTCTTCTTAACACACAAGATGTAAGAATAAACAAATCAAGTGATAAAAAAAGCTATTGGTCTAACACTGCAGGAGTCAGGTAGCAGCAGGCAGGAATTGTTCAGGCATTTTGCTTCTGCTTGGCGTGGTGACCGGGGCCCAGGATTTCAATGCTCTCCAGGCCTGGATTGGCCTACCGGAATATTTCCCACTAGGATCTGTGCTGACCAAGTGACAATGATGTGTATGTATGGTGTCAATGGAGGTGTTTGCAGGTGACTGTAGGGTCAAATGAGTAAGTGCTCGAGATACTCATCATATATGTTAGTTATGAATGGTGGCAATCGAATCCAGGGCACAGAGTCTGAATTTATCATGATACACAGGTCATAGTGATGACGGTAACACTGAAATATGTCACACCTTGTGCCTCTTTCATCTGTCAAACCAACATTTTGTGTGTATATCATGAGCAGGGCCATGATATCTGATAGTTCTGTTTACAATAAATATAGAATAAAAATATAATTGTTTTATGTACAAAAAAAATATAAGAGGCTGTTTGTACTTGCATCCTAGACCAAAAGATGTGACCCTCCCCTCCTAATAGTACTAAAAGAGGGACAATTTTTTTGGGGGGGGATTAGAGGCAGTTCGAGGAGGGAGAAATAAAGCAATAGAAAGGGACAGAGTATGCACGAGTGTGTAAAAGAGGGCGCAATAAGCAGTATTAAGCAGTGCAGAAAGTGAAGAATCTTGTGGACGTAAAGAAAAGAGATGGAAAACAGTGAGAGCAGCATAGAAGTTAGAGAAAAAGAGAGAGAGGGAGCAAGAGAGTGTCTGAGAAAAAGAAGTGGCGTGTAGCGAGAAGAGATAATTAGTCATCCCATGATAGTTTACAGTAAGTATGGTGACAGCCGCAGATTACATTAGTATGTCAGGAAAATCCATCTCCGTTGTCACTTGCATTAATAACTATACACATATGCAGTTACATTAAAAAATAAATAGAAATAAAAAAAATGTAACGCCGAACAAACAAGTGAAGCAAATCTTTTTAGTGGGTACATTTGTCAGTGTCAGCTTGAAGATGAAAGAGAAAAAAATGACAGTAATAGAATGTTTAAGTGAGCTCTGCTGTATTACGTGCTAGATGATGTTCGTACACTACTTTAGTGCATGCAGTTAGGTAAATGCATATTTATGCAACAGTTATGCAAATCCCAAAATAGAAATGCGGTAAGCACAGTGCTTTTTTAGTTGGGTTAAGTACCGTATATGAAATGGAATGAAGTAATTATTATTGATATCATATATCGCAGCATCCTTTCCTGAGACGGAGTATGAGTTACTCTCTAAAAACAGGTTGGTAATCTACTGTTTTGCCATTTAACCAATATAAAGTATAATTCTCTATGGTAGAAATCCATATTATGAAGTGCATTCAAACAAATAAAGCAATAATGGTTGCAGAACTGAATACAACAGCATATTTGAATATATGGAAACCCAAAAAGCCAGTCAGGTCTCTGGGAAGGCTTACTCGCTTGCTTTGAACTAGACTTTAAAGTGGAAGTTAGGGAAAGTCATCAGCTGGGATTTGTGATATATTTTACATACATAATTAAATAAGATGGCTGCCCACTATGTGGGTGTCATATAAAGTATGCTTTTTGCTTGTGCTTGGCCTGGTGGCCCAGGATCTCAGTGTTTAGCAGACTCCAGGATCTATGCCGACGAGGCTGCTAGACAATGATGTGTATGTATGGTGTCAATCGAGGTGTTTGCAGGTGACTGTAGGGTGAAATGAGAAAGTGCTCGAGACACTCATCACATAAGAATCATTGGTGGCAATCGCATCCAGGGCACAGATCGCTGTCAATACTCCATCATGATACACAGGTCAAAGTGATGACGGCAACACTGAAATATAATGTCACACCATGTGACTCTTTCATTTGTCAAGCCAACTTTTTGCATGTACATCATGAATAGGGCCATCCACCATGATACCTGTTAGTTCTGTGAGTGTAGAACTTGCTAAACAAAAATATAATTGTTTTATGTAAAAATATGATAAAATAAAAATAAAAGGACATTTGTATGTACGTGCGTCCTAGACCAAAAGATGCAAATCTTCTCCTGCTTTGTGATATATTTTACATACATAATTAAGGATATCATATATAGAGTAACTCTGGATATTATATAGTAATGCTGTGTGATGTAAATGCTAGACAGAAGAACAGGCAGATTTTGTGTGTGTGTGTGTGTGTGTTTTGATAAACGTTCTGCATGAATTGATTGAGACCATAATATTCAGACTGAATTAACATTAGTTTGACGTAAGCATGTCAGAAGTAAGGTAAGGCTGTCAAAGATCAGATCACCGGTTTCCTACCTGTTTAAAACATATAGGATTCAGCTGATAAAGAAGGAAGGAAGCTTATTTTTTGAAAGGTACATCTGCTTTCTAGTTATTTCAGCATTTCAAAGATAAAATTGATTTAATTAAAGTATAAAGAATAAAGGATATGCTTTAGCCGAATTTCTCTTTCTATATAAACAAACAGGTACACCATAGAAGCACTGTATTTTGGTCAAATATTTACTGTTTCAAACGGTGAGACATAAACCATGCAGTTTATTAAGTAGTGAAATGAAAAAGAAAAAAAAATAGACATCGACAAAACCAGTATGGTTTAAATAGTGCAGCTGGTGTATTATATACATTCTGTGCATGCCACTGTGCCATTTTGTATACTGTTGTCAGACTAAACAGCAAAACAACCTCTAACGGTTTTAATTTATTTCCTTTTGCCAACGAGTACAGTATGACATAGTTACCCATTTTGACAGAGGGGGCATTGGCACAGGTAGATTTATATTCCTGACCAAGTTAATGATTTAATCACCATTGCTTAAGGAGAAACAAAACCATCTAAACAGTGTTCTGCTTGTGTACTTGATGAGCGAGTTACTTATTAATGAGCTTGATATTATACAAACCATTTGGGTACTGTGGAACGATGGCACTCATAGAGTTAATTACGGAACAGTATGAATGTATCTCGTCGTCGCAACAGAATTTACCCACAGTCCCCAGAAATAGTGTATGTTAAACAATGGATTGATGACAATGTTATTTCCTGGGTATTTAATTGGATGTATCTACTACCTCATTAGATGATAGATCTGTGGAAATCGGATGTTATCACAGCTGAATTGGACAAAATCCCTTATCTGTCACTAAAGAACAAACTGAGGATTGTCACAGGCAGCCAAACTTGTTAAAAATAATAATAATAATAAAATTGGTAGTTTTTTTTATCTGTTTGAGACTACCCCAATGTATTGCTAAAAAAGGTTACCCACAATTTGACCAAAGCATGTAAAGATACTCTGTAACCAAGCCTTTCCACACCATAGCCACAGTACATACATAAAACATAAACTGTGAGTTACCTAGCAATCAGTAGAATAAAGTAGATTACAGACAAAATGCTATCAAAAATCTGTATCTCAAACCTTTTTACCCTAAGGCATTTCCTATTTTGACCTTTAACCTTTCGCAGTCCTTTATACTTGACAGCAAAGCAATATATTAACCCTGCATGGATGGATCTAACGCTTAAAAATTACACCAATTACACAATCACACACACATTGCACACAATGCACAGTATAGCTGTTAATATAGGAAATCAGTCTGCAGACTCATAAGAGAGAACCATAATTAAGCAGCATTGTATTTGCGGACTCTGTTTAGAGTTTAGAGCTAGCAAGCTTCCCTAGATAACCATATGTAAATAGCAATTGGCAGATTACCAATGTATGCGGTTTTAGTGATCCCCATTATGCAAGGTATGTATATATCAATGCAGTCCAGTATGTCTACACAACACCATTCACACGAACGAAATCCAAATATGTGGCTAGGATTATTCTTCAAAGTTCTGGAACAGCTACACTTCTGAAACACCCAACAACCCAACCTTCCCAGGGATGCTGCATTTGAGAATATAGTCAGGACATGGATTTAGTTCCATTTGCACAGCCCCTAAAACACAGTTGTATAATGCATATAAGGCTAAGCACACATTTAATACTATAAGAGACCTTTATGATTTTTTTTGTTAAATGCAAATACAGGAAAATCCGTGTGAACATGGAAAGCAACTGATAAAATGAACAGCTACACTACATGCACCTTGCAACACCCGAGTATATAAGCTTATATCAGTGTGTTTATTGTTACATATATGTGTGAGAATAACTATATATTATTTATTATTATATCCTTCTATATCTACGACCTGTGCATTTGTCACAGTCTCCAGCTCAGGTATCCATTTATTGCCCCTACATCCCAATACATACACCTGCCACCCACTAGATACATGTACAGAGCACACCATCATTCTCTAACAGCCCCTATGAGTATTAAATGCCCCTTACTTGGTGTCTACTTGGCATCTGCTCAGGACACATGGCTACCTCCAACTCATCTCCCAATCCTAAAAACCCATCCATCCCCACACAGTGGACTGCTGTTCAATAAATCTGCTTACCTTGGCTCTCATGGGAGATAGTAGTCCTTCCATTTTGACTTGATCCTCATACCAATCCTATTCCGCCAGTAGTGACTGTTTTGCCCCTTATTCAATCATCCCAGGTGCACAGAGGATGCAGCCAGTCAGTGAACCTGCCCAAGTTGGGTCCCAGCTGCTGCTCTGTGCTCACACTGAGTGTGCTCCCCCTCCTTGTCAGGCTGCAGCTCTGCCTATACACAGTCAGGCACTGACACTCGATCCCCCCGCTCTTACGTAATGCACACAGCCCAGAGACTGGGATCGGACTCCGTGAGCCCAGACCACACGGAGGACAGGGGGAGAGGTGTGCTCATTGTCCTGTGCAGGCACTGAATGGGAGCTCGCCCCTCCTCTATGGGGGAGGCTTGGATTCATTCACTCTGAAAGGGACCAGCACACTACTCCTGTTTTTACCTTCATACAAATCAGTGTAGGGCAGATTTATAAAGGTAAAAACAACTGCTAAACAGAGGAGCAATTACTATGGAAACCAGAAGAGCATTTCCTTATATTTAGCAATATGTTCCAAAAGAACATCTGATTGACCTCTCCCCCATGTATGTTTGTGTTTTAATAGTTCTGTAGACAAGAGCAAATGCCTCCCTGTGTTTTCATATATATAATGGTAACTTAGTTGTCCTGGGTTAAGAAGATAATGACAAATGGCACCATGTAATATAATAACATGCATTAAACCACAATAAAAGTAGAAAACATGGTACTGGTTGGTTGGTGTTTCTTAAAAATCAATTCACAGTATTATGTCTACACATGTTGTAGGTATAGAAAGGGTTAATAAATGTAACAGTAACTTTGAGGAATATTCATTAAAGGGTCCTGAAAAGTGACTGCTAAATTCCATCATTATTTTGATGGTATTTATTAAAGGAACACTCCACACACATCCAACCTGCTTTAGTGCTTTATGTGTCCTGAGCCTTGACATTTTGACACTTTTATAATTGAAGCAGAAACGCCTCACTGGCTGTCAATCAGACAGTCAGAGAGGTTTTCTTCCGCTTCCGTTAACTCTACAGAGCTAATGGCGGGTGTGCTGTGCCTTCTCTTCTACTCAATTCGTGTACTACAGCTCATGGGAAAGCAATCTAAAGCCGTGAGCATGTACGCTTGTGGCTTATCACTGATTGGAGTATTTTAGTCCTTGCTGGGGAAAGTTTGGGCTTGTAGAGGCTGCAGACAAGAGATCTGCAGCTTTTGCTAGCTGGTTTTGCTAGCTGATTTTAGAAATACCCCCAATAAAATAAATAAAGCATGCATGTTTTCATTGGAGTATATTTACTATATAGTGATCATAAAAAATGGATAAAGGAGTATTCCTTTAAAGTGATCTAAAAAAAAATTATTTTATATGTAGTAAATTCTGCCAGTTTGCAGAAATTCCCATTTCAGTAGAATGACAAATTTGCAGTGGCGGAAATAATTTCACCAGTTTTCTGTTGGAAAAAAAATCATAAATGTTGATTCAAAAATTGATTTTAAAAATGGTCAAAAATTATGTGGAATTATATCAGCAACACTTAAATAAATCCCCGCCAAAGTATCTTAATATTTGGAATGGAAAATGTATTTATTTATACATAGTGCACATATCGATTAATGAGCACAACAAGCCAAGTCTTTGAGAACTCTGCAAGCTTACATTCAAAATGGCTAAAGTGACATCTGAGTATTGTCAAACAAGTCACCGTGTTATCAAACATATTTTGCTTTCTCTTGTGCAGTTTATAGGAATGACCTACTTTGTTCTCTTCTGTTAACTGCTGAACCAGCAACAGAACTAATAGAAAGAGGGCCTTGGTGCAAAGGCGGCCAAAACGTAGATCCTCAACTGTTGTACAACTCCCATGAAGCTTTTACAGTTGGGGATTTACCATTTAAAGAATGCAGGGCTGTATTTTTTTTTAGCATTGTTTGTGTGTTTGAATTTAAGTATGTTTTTGTGTGGGGTAGGTGTGTGCGAATGTAGATGTATATTTGCGTGTAGTGTCGGCATTTGAATGCAGTTTGTGTTTGTATGCAGTATTGGTGTACATGCACATATACACATACACTGCCACACACACAGACATATACACACTGCTACACAAAGTTACACACACATACTGCCACACAAACAATACACACTTTTAATGAAACTCACACACATATATTGACACACACACATATATTGACACACATACACTGCCACACAAACATAGATACAAACATATACTGATACACGCACATGGATGCAAACATACACAAACATAAATACACATACAGATACATACTGACACACAGATACATACTGACACACAGATACGCATGTACACTGACACACACAGACTGGCATAGAAGTTCTAATTTCCATATATTTAGCCTCATGTTTCCATACCTTTTGGGTGCAGGAGGGTGGCAAACTTTAGGTCCAAGAGATGTGGCTATTGGCTGAGGCTGATGGGAGTCTGTGATTACTGCCCTATCTCCTGTTTAATATTTATATTTGTATTGAACAAAAATCTTGAAATATAATTGGCATTTTTAAAACATAACCAATGTGTATGTTTTATACAGGTTGTGTAAAAATAGTTAGAGACCCATGTGTAATAATATATTCAGTGGCATCACGTACTATAATATTATTATGAATCAGCCTTATAATGGCAAGCTCTTGTCTTGGACACCATGTGAGATAATGGGCAGCTTTTCCCATTCCAAACAAATGAAGCGGATATCGCCTCAAATCAATGGGGAAGGACAGTTTTTCCATCTGCATTATTAACTCCTTTTCTTGCCCTGGAGCACCAAACATACAGCTCAGTGACATGCTTTTCCCTATATGGCTGTGTACATGCACAGGGGAATACCGTCCTTACAGAACTGCATGTCATTAATATTCATTTTAAAACACTGGAATTGCTTACTATCATTTTTAAACCTCGTTCCTCATTAAAGCTCACAAATAAAATAGAGCATTAATTGCTTCTGTGTTATAATACTGTGATATATACATCGTGCCTTACACACCTTGCTGTCATGTTATTCCTGATTCTGAGTAGGATACTAAAATGTCTGCAGATTCCCCAAAGTAATATATTTATATTAAAAGGAAAAGTTACTTTAGTAATGCCAAGATTGTGTAAAGCATTGAAAATCACCCATAATTTGTGTTAAAGGGTTATTCCAAGTACTCCGAGCATCACAACCACTTTAGTGATTTGAAGTGGTCATGATGCCTGGAGTCTGTCTGTGCAGTGTTTTGCTGTGAAACATTGCCTATACAGAGCTTACCCCTTCTGTTGTCATTGTTGGGGCATCATTAGCCAACCAGGAGCAAAGGTTCTGAGAAGGCTAATAGCAATTCTGTGCATATTGAAAGTCTGATGTGAGCATGCACAGGATGTTGGTGATGGGCATACAACCCCACTTCGTGCTCCCCATATCCTCTCCCGGCAGCTAGTGAAAGTGTCGTCAGCTGAGAAGGATCGGGCTAAGGGAAGAGCTTGGCCTTGACATTGGACAGCTATGTAACTATGTAACTATGAGATAGAGGTGCTTAGTGTATTTCATAATTCATGGGTGCACAGCAGAATATTGCCATTTAATGTAATTTGTGTAGTGCATATATGAATTGGCCACTAGGTTGCAAGGTCAGGTGACAGAAGGGGCAATGTAAATTGCATAGGAATGTAAAATGGGGCAGAGGGTTTACCATATGAATTGATCCTTTGATTAATCAAAGGCTCTGCAAGGTGTGAGAAGTCAAACATAAGTGGCCTGGAAGTCTGGTTTAAATATAAACTAACTCTCTAAATTGCCACATGTCTAGATTCCCTCTTTGATAGGGGGTCCTTTGATATCTGAATGACCATTAGCCTTGTGTTCCAGTATCATATCCAAAAGAAACATTAATAGTTACCCACAGATTAATAATTAAGCCTTATTTTTATTACATTTAGAATGGGACAAGCACAATCTTCTAATCAAGCCCAAACATGGTATTCGTAACTTAACTATAGGGGAAGGGATTGTGATGTCCATTATATTGGGAAACAAGTAAGGTGTGTGAAATATCTACGGAATGGAAAATGGTAACAAATTCATAGATTCAATTATTATTTCTGTGGCAAGTAGATAAGAGGAGATAGAACCAAATGTTTCCATTTAGATTGATGTTGGTCTGGAACACAAGGGGGTGGTCATTTATAGTTACTATAGGTAAGCCTTATTTCCACCTCTGGGCAAGGCTTGGTAATCCACAGGGTATATCTCTAATGATACTGAAATGTGTATGGACTTGCTTGGGGGTCAGAATCTAATTCTGAGTGATCACTGTCTCCCTTACCAGAGACACCCTGGGCAGAAGTTTTACCTTGAAAACCTGAGTAAGTGATTAGGACTTCTGTTATTTTATCCCTTTTGTTTTTATCTGTTGTTGGTGTAAATAGTTTGTTTATCATCTATTTTCATATGCACTGTGACTATTTTTTGCTCATAATAAATATTATTTTATAAAGTTCTGCCTTTGCCTGGTAAAGAATCATGTTACCTGAAGAGACTAATAAGTGTTTTGCAATTACATAGATATTGTGCTAAGTTGTATTTGGTGGGTTTTTATTATTAAGTTACCTGGGGGACAAAGGCACCCCATTTATAAATTGTCTTGGTGGTGGCATGATTAAAATAGTAATATTTATATTATTATATTTAAGTGCGGGTGGTGTTAAGTGGGATTTTATCATTATTTCCAGCCTAGTGCAGACAAATAGTGAACTTTAACCCTTTCACCACAACAACTATGTCACACACATTCTTGAAGTAGGGTGCGTTCGTGACACTTAGGTCTAAGATTTCAGATTAAAGCAGTGTAGATTTCTACATTTAAATTTAATTTTTAGACCTAATAAATACATATTTGTTCAATACACCAGATAAGTAAACATAATACTACAAATCGTAGAAAATGACAGTTTCCCTTTAAGCACTAAGGGTTCTGTTCAGTATTTTCTGTTCTTTGTATATGCACTGTAGATATGTCTTTCACAAAGCAAATTGAAGAAGGTTATCAGCTTTGCTTTAGAGTTCTGGAGCAATTTAAACTGAAAAATTGGGGTCATTTGTGATTATTGAAAGACAATTTACTGTTATTCACATTGCACTTCAGAATTGTCTCAAAATTGCCCAAAATGGTCTAAATGGTCTAAATTTGTAAAACTGATAACCTAGAGATGGGGCTAACCAGTTTAGAAATTGCCCGG
This sequence comes from Pelobates cultripes, assembly GCA_933207985.1. Classification (NCBI taxonomy): domain Eukaryota; kingdom Metazoa; phylum Chordata; class Amphibia; order Anura; family Pelobatidae; genus Pelobates; species Pelobates cultripes. The sequence continues at coordinate 163,035,421 of OW240914.1, read as the reverse complement.
AAATTAAGTTCTGACCCATTCCCACATTCACATCTAGAATTAAATTAAATGAAACTGGCACCCTATTAACAGTGCATGCAGAGGGAGTGCACACAATGCACAAATTAATATATTATTATAATTTTTTTTAATATATTTATAGTGCCAACGTATAAAGTTATGTACAGTTATACAATTCCAGAATGGTGATAACTGACAAAAAGTAATGTTGAGGACCTGGTATGAATGAATAACAGCATTTCAGCACAAGAGGGAGAAAAGATTAATGTATAAGATGCCTGTGTCAAAATAAGCCAATAAATGTGGTGTATGGGAGGGGAAAGTGTGAGTGGAGCTATGGAGGTGAAGGTACTAATGAAGGCAACTGTGGTAAGAGAGGCATCAACCAGGAAGATGGTAGGCTTTCTTAAAGAGGTGTGTTTTCAGTGACTTCTTAAAGGACTGGAGGTTGATAGCATAGGGTAGAGAATTCCAAAGGAACTGAACTCCCTACTCAGTGAAAACAAGCATTTGTCAAGAGAAAGTTGCTAGCGAGGCGAAGGGAACCAGAAATTCTCTATTTGTTAAGTAAAGAGAAAATGTAGTGGGAGCTTTGTAGCCTGTGGCTGCTCACTGCTTAAAAAAAAAAAAAATTACACGCTGTTTAATTTGACTCATAACTCTCTGATTGGTGGATTAAGTAACCAATCAGAGAGTTATAAGTCAAATTACACAGCGTGGGAAAATTCCAAAGAACTTTCCCACACTGTGTAAATTGACACAGAGCACTCTGATTGGTGGATTTCAAACCAACCAATCAGAGTTCTGTGACAGGTAAATGTAGAGACTCACCTGTCAGTCTCTTTATTTACCTGTTAGAGCACTCTGATTGGATGGCTTAAACCCACCAATCAGAGTGCTCTGAGCCTAATTGCAGGGTGGGGCAAGGCTTTATTAGCCTTCCTCTACCCCGCAGATCTCAGTCTGCGCGGAGCCCTCGCTGGGTGAAGATGGATTTTTTTTTTTTTGCGCTTGTTTTTTATTGCGTCGGTTATTATGATTTTTTATTTGGCCTTTTTTTGGGCGGAAAAAAGAAGATTTTAGAAGAAAGAAAACATTGAATGGTAAGTTTTAGTTTTTTTTTACAGGTACTTAGTTAAAGGTCCCCCCCTTATTATTTTTAGAGTGAGGGGAGTAGGTAGGGGGATAATTTTTTTTGGGGGGGGGAGGGGGTGACTAGGGGTTTGGGAACCCCTAGTCACCTGGGGAGACTTTTATTTTTTAGGACCCCCACCTGCCGCTCAGGGGTGGAGGCTGGGGGGAGGACAATAGGTCCCCCATTGGTATTTAGGGCCCCCACCCACCGCTCAGGGATGGGGGCCAGAGGGGAGGACATTAGGTCCCCCCCTATTAGTATTTAGGGCCCCCATCCGCCGCTCAGGAGTGGGGGCCAGTGGGGAGGACATTAGGAACCCCCCTTATTCCAATTTAGGGCCCCCACATGCCGCTCAGGGGTGGGGGCCAGAGGGGAGGACATTAGGTCCCCCCCCTTATTAGTATTTAGGGCCCCCACCCGCCGCTCAGGGGTGGGGGCCAGGGGGGAGGACATTAGGTCCCCCCCTTATTAGTATTTAGGGCCCCCACCCCCGCTCAGGTGTGGGGACCAGAGGGGAGGACATTAGGTCCCCCCCTTATTAGTATTTAGGGCCCCCACCCGCCGCTCAGGGGTGGGGGCCAGAGGGGAGGACATTAGGTCCCCCCCTTATTAGTATTTATGGCCCCCACCCGCCGCTCAGGGGTGGGGGCCAGGGGGGAGGACATTAGGTCCCCTCCCTTATTTTACTGTAGGGCCCCCACCCACCGCTCAGGGGTGGGGGTCAGGGGGGAGGACATTAGGTACCCCCCTTATTATAATTTAGGTCCCCCACCCACCGCTCAGGGGTGGGGGCCCAGGGGGAGGACAATAGGTCCCCCCCATTATTTTAAATTAGGGCCCCCACCCGCCGCTCAGGGGTGGGGGCCAGGCAATAGGTTTTTGTTTTTGTTTTTTTAACAGTGAGCAGCCACAGGCTTTCAGCCTTTTAATAGATAGCTCCCTAATACCGTGGGAATTAGGGAGTTATCTACTTATTCATTCCTATCATTACATTGACAGGCTAAGTAACCAGGGCCGGACTGGCACACCGGGATACCGGGAAATTTCACGGTGGGCCGCGGAACTTGGGGGCTGCGCTGCCACATAGGTGGCACACTGAGAGGGGGCCGGCCGCGTTCCAGACTGGAGCCGCCAGGCCGGGTGGCAGCTTCACCGGTCCGGCGGCACTCCAGTCACTGATGGCTGAAGGAGGAGGAGCCTGTCTACCATGCTCCCTCGCGGTTCCCACAATTCCCAGCACAGGAACCGCGAGGGAGCATGGTAGACAGGCTCCTCCTCCTTCAGCCATCAGTGACACCAGTGACTGGAGTGCCGCTGGACCGGCGAAGCTGCCACCCAGCCCGGCGGCTCCAGTCTGGAACGCGGCCGGCCCCCTGCCTCCTCTAAGGTAAATTGGGGGCAGGGGGAGAGACACAGGGAAAGGGGTTAGGGAGGGAGGGAGAGACACAGGGAAAGGGGGGAGGGAGGGAGAGGGGAGAGATACAGGGAAAGGAGGGAGGGAGAGAGATGGGGAGAGGGGAGAGACACAGGGAAAGGAGGGAGGGAGATGGGAGAGACACAGGGAACGGTGGAAGGGAGAGAGATGGGGAGGAGGGAGAGACACAGGAAAAGGGGGGAGGGAAAGGGGGGGAGAGATGGGTTGGAGGGAGAGAGATGGGGAGAGGGGAGAGATAGGTTGGAGGGAGAGACAGGGAAAGTGGTGAGGGAGAGAGATGGGGAGGAGGGAGAGACACAGGGAAAGGGGGAGGGAGAGAGATGGGGAGGAGGGAGAGACACAGGGAAAGGGGGTGAAAGAGGCAGAGGGGGAAGAGAGAGACAATGGAGGGAGAGAGACACAGGGAAAGGGGGGAGGAAGAGAGATGGGGAGAGGGGAGAGACACAGGGAAGGGGGGGAGAGATGGGTTGGAGGGAGAGAGATGGGGAGAGGGGAGAGACACAGGGAAAGGGAGGAGAGATGGGTTGGAGGGAGAGACAGGGAAAGGGGGAGGGAGAGAGATGGGGAGGAGGGAGAGACACAGGGAAATGGGGTGAAAGAGGCAGAGGGGGAAGAGAGAGACAAAGAGGGAGAAATGAGAGAGACACACAAGGGGAGGGGAAGAAAGAGGCAGAGGGGGAAGAGAGAGACTGGGAAGGAGAGGGGAGACATTGACACATACACACACTGCCCACACACACACCATACACATTCACACACTGCCCACACACACACACACACCATACACATTCACACACTGCCCACACACACACACACCATACACATTCACACACTGCCCCCCACACCCACACACTGAACCTTTCACACACATTGCACCCCTCACACATTGCACCACTGCTCCTATACCCTACTACAGCCCCATATCCCAGCAGACTCCAGGTAAGTTGTCAAACTGTTCTTAAACGGTTTGACTACTTACTCTGGGAGGGGGTGCCGACACTCCTGGCACCATAACCACTACACAGAGGAGTAGTGGTTACTGTGCATGGAATATTTCTTTAAATAATCTACAAGTGCCCCTCCCGGGCTCAGGCTCTGGATCCGTCACTGGTATATGACATGTATATTAATGTGTATATTTGTTATTTTTATATATATATATATATATATATATATATATATATATATATACACATATATATATCTATTATATTTACACATATTAATGTACATTTATATATGCATAAAACACAGAGAAATTTCGTTAATATGTACCATATGTAATGAGCAGATATTGGCCCAATCTTGTTGCTAGGTGCATACTCAAGCACAATAACATATTTAAAGTGAAGAGCACACCCACAGGACTTCAAAATAAACATTTTTTGCAGTTGTGCCCTACATACATTCACCATTTCAGTCCCATTAACAAGCTTTCCTTAATATGTCAAGGTAGTTGGACTGAAACATTGATTACATGCAAAGGCACGTCTGCTTAAAATAAATCTACACTTTTGTTTATTTTTTAGCCTATGAGTGCGCTTTTTACGTTGAAGTACTTTTTAATTTTAAGTTATCTGTTCTAACTCTGTATCTGCACACTATGCTGGCGCGATGCATTATGGGGCTGGTAAATATTTTTTTTCCAGGGCTGCTTTTAATTCCCAGTCCGGCCCTGTAAGTAACTTACATTTTATATGAATGTATGTTACTTGATTGTTTAAGTGTTGCAAATGCTTACAGCTGAATCCTGGCTATGTTTGTATACTTTTTATTTAAAATTGTATACAATGTAACATTCTTCTTCTTTCACTGGGTAAGTATATTAGTACTTAGGCAATACTGTGCTTCAGAACTTCGGCAACTTCGGAACTTCGGCACTTCAGCACTTCGGAACTTTGACACTTCGGAAATTCGGTAATTTCGGAACTTCGGGACCTCAGCAATTCGGCACTTCAGGACCTCAGCAATTCGGCACTTCGGCAATTCGGACATTCAGAAGTACCAGAATGTCTGAATTGCTTGAAATTTGTCTGAATTCATATTCGGACCGAAACGAATTGCACATGTCTACTAACTGGTCTGATCATGACCCCATGGTGTTATATATAGAAAAATTCTTCCAATCAAACCCAGACAGGCAATGGAGATTAAGTGACTATTTAGTCACTGATCTTGAAAATAAATCCCTTGCCGAAATAGAGCTTATTAATTATTTTAGGGAAAATTCTGACCCAAATTTGGCTATTTCATTCTAATTATGGAACGCTCATAAAGCGGTTACAAGAGGTAATTTTCTTCAGAGAGCTTCCTTTTTTAAGAAAACTAGATCAAAGCACTTAAAAGACTTAGAAACTGGGGGAGGGGCCTAATTAGCTAGCTGACAAGACGTGCCCTGCATGAGCTCTTGCTGTACGAGTTCTATACACGACAATTCCTTAGACTGCATTGCTGGAAATCTCCCACAACCAAGCTATATGGACTGGGGTAACCTGCACCTATCCAGAGACACCAAGCTTGACACCCGGAATGACCGGGAACTGTGGCAGCAAACTGAGGCCTACCAGAGCAGGCGAGGGGGAAAGACAGCCTCTTTCTATCCCCACACCACTAGCCACAAGCAAGCATGAAACTCGCACCCCCCCCATGGACCTCGCCAGACGGAACAACCCCTGCCCCACACCCGTTGATGAGCACAAAAAACGCAGGAGCGGAGGTCTCTAAAATGGCGGACGCATCGCACACAACTACACATGGTAGGCAAAGGCCACAACCTGACCAGTCAGGCCCCGGCAACCAAGTAAGCGACTCTGTCGATGCAATCTTTACCCGCTTCTTCTCTAAACTTCTGCCACGCATACAGCTGACTATGCCCAACATGCACAGACTGCACGGGACCAAGCACATAGTGTGCAGATGCCTGGGTACCCTCTCAAGGGCGCAACAGAGTCCCACACCTCAGAACCCCATGCAAGATGCCCACCCGGGCTGTAAGCAACACGGGCCACAACCCCACTAGCCACATAAGCGGAGGGCTATAAGAAGCAAGCGACGACATGCAGCAACAGACAACCAGACCCACCGCACCATCCCGATAGGGAAGACCCTTGCCCACTACGGATCCCAGGCTCGTGGCAAGAGGGTGCCAGCATTCGCAAAGCACTGGGGCAGAAGAAGGGCCCCACCTCTGCGATGCTGCGCTTATTACCCAAATGGACAAGCTCTGCAACGAGCAACAAACCACATGGGGGGGGTCGGATGACTGTATACCCTATTGACACCTGAGGCCTACATGGTAGCTCATAACCAGGGTCCACAGAGCATTGACTCGGACGCAGCCCACTAACCATAAGGAGCCACACTCTAGTCTTCCTATTACCTTTGTCAAACCCACATGCACCCACTCTAATGCTCCTAAAAATGATGCTCCTAAATACTTAGCCTGAATCCCTCATGTTTATATGCTTATACTAATACTTTAAAAATTGTGCAAATATTCTCCTTTACCCCACTTGCAATACATGTTGAATGCCCGAGGAATGCCATTGGGGTACCTGAGGCCAGTCTGTAACCTTCTATGCACTGCAAAAACATAAAATAATTTTTTTTAATGTTTTTTAAAAAAGACTTAGAAACTAAAATATAGAATTAAAATGTATTGGCGAATAAATTTGACCCTTCTTCATCTCTTGCTGTGGAAATACTTGATGTCTAATCCAAAATAAATGCAATTCAGGTGGATCACACAGCCCTGATGCTAAAAAGATTAAAACAAACTTTTTACGCTAAAGGCAATAAAGCTTCTTCATTACTAGCTTCTAAGTTACGCCACAGGACTTCTCAGTCCAGAATTGAGCATTTGATAAATGATGAGGGTATAAAAATTGCTCATCCTAAGAAGATTAGCAACATGTTTGCAAAATATTATAAACATTTTTATTATTTGGCATCTGATCCTACTAGTAGGCAACCAACATTTGATAAAATATGCTCCTTTTTGGATATGGTCCCTCTGAAGCAAATCTCTAGAGACAAATTAAAATGACTAAATTCTCCTATATCCTCAGATGAAATTTCCAAAGTCATCAATATGATACCAAATGGCAAAGCCCCTGGTCCTGATGGATTTACCATGTCTTATGATCCTTCCCTGGCATTTTGATCATTTGATCCCATATTTAACTCAACTATTTAATCACTATTGGAAATCGGGTTAAATGCTGGAGAATTTGAATGCTCAAATACTTACATTACCTAAGACTGGTAAAGCGTCCATTGTGTGCTAAAATTTTCGTCCCATATCATTGATAAATAATGACACAAAGATATACTCTAAAATATTAGCAAACAGATTATCTCCAATTTTACCGTCATTGATTGATAATGATCAAGTGTGATTTATTATGAACCGTCAGGCACCGGATGGCACACGCCAATTTATAAATTTGATACACCAAATTAGACAAGATGGCACACCCTCTTTGCTTCTATCTTTGGATGCGGAGAAGGCGTTCGATAGGATTCATTAGGCTTACCTTAGGGAAGTGTCAGAGGCGTACCTAGAAACCACGGGGCCCCGGTGCAAAGATTTCCCTGAGGCCCCCCATACATCTACCTCCCACCCCATACGTCCCCACCCCCCACACACCTCCACCCCCCCACACATGCAGACAAACAGACACACATGCAGACACATACATACAGACAAACACACACATACACACAGAGACCCATACATACATACACTCAAAGCTGGCCCGATAGCTCCAAAAATGTACCAGAACTGCTAAACGCTGTTGGAGAAAGTGTCACTCTGCACCTGACCTCATCCACTATAAATTTATACTGCACTCCTACACTCTGGCTCTTTCCTCTGTAAAAGTAATTACAACACCCTCATAAGCACACTGTCCCGCCAACCCAAATGCCTATTTCACACTTTTAATGCTCTCCTTTGCCCTGTTGCTCCCCCTCCTCCTACCACCCTGTCCGCCTCAAGCTTTGCAACTCACTTTTCTACAATCAGGGAAGAGATCTCTAAGAGGAAGAGGTTTCCGCTCTGCTCCGGTCCTCCCGCTTCACCACCTGTTCCCTCGATCCTATTTCCTCATATCTCATCCTCACTCTATCTCCCTCTTTTGCTCTTACTCTCACTAAAGTTTTCAATCTCTGTGTGAGGGGTACAGTGTGTGTGGGGGTGCAGAGTGTGTGAGGGGTACAGTGTGTGTGTTTGTATGTGTGTGTGAGTGCAGTGTGTGTGGGGGAGCAGTGTGTGTGAGGTGTACAGTGCGTTTGGGGGGCAGAAGGTGTGAAGGGTACAGTGTGTGTGTGTGTCTGTGTGTGTATGGAAGGGCAGTGTGTGTATGGAGGGCAATTATATTGCAGCACCCACACAGTTTGGGAACTACTGGGATAAACCCATATTAAATAGTTTATGTTTTACCATACTATTGTGAAATTGTTTAATGGACCAAGGGGGCCATGCAGACCTCATTGTGATTATGTTCTTCCATAGCATGCTGCTTTTGCCAATTTATAAAAAAAGTCCTTTCTGCCACAAAACATATTTACATTTAAGGTAAATTTTAAATCTACAGCAATGACAAAACAATGGATTTCAATTTGAAAAGGAACAAATAAATCCTATAGAAAACTAAGATCATAAGACACGGCTTCAGAAGCTATGAGCCAATCTGGGAACTTCAGAAGGTTTCAGTATAATTATATGCGCATACATAATAACTTGTATCTATCATCTTTCTCTCTCTTTATCTCTCTCTCTCTCCAACTATCTATCTATATTTATCTCTATATACATACCTGAAAACAATGCTGTATAAATCGGCGTTCCATCCATTTTTGTCACAATACTGCCTGCTGGGATCAAATCTAGAATCCAGCCTTCAATGTACTAAATTAAGGCCAATTACCCATTTCCCTGACTAAATTTGTTAATTCATTGATCCTGTAACAATGGAAAGGAATGGGATATAAGGAGAACAATAACAGTATTTTTGGATGAAATACAGCACAGATATTACATAGAATTGTAACCCTACAGTACATGCCTGTTGGCACGGTAACTGCGCCAGAGGTACTACAAAGTTCTTCCACACCGTTACATGGGTTTAACAGTCTGTAGGTCCCAGTCAGTGCCGAATATTGTTCTGTCTAAACAGAAAGCCTTTCCTAGGTAACCAGAATCCCAGATAAGCTAACATGAAATAAAACATACCAGACATGACCTTGCAGTCTCCATTAAACTGTTTTTTGCTGTTCTCCTTTTGGCTTATCCCACCTCAACTTTCTGTGTATCTCTTCAAGCCTGGGAAGATATACTGAATCAAGGCAGTAAGATGTTCTCTCTAGGATTTCTTAGAGTTGTGCATGTTGCTGAGAGGGGCAGGTTGGGTCACAGATGCAACTATGCCAATTTCCAGGTATGTATAAGAAATAGTGTACAAATAATAATATAAATATATACTGCTGCTCTATTAAAACACTAAATTAGCAAAGTATTATACAAAAAAAATATAATCACTGCTGTACCACCAAGTGTAATCTTTCCTCATACACTAATCACAAAACAAAAATACAAAAGAAGGTGTAGCGCTACATACAAATATAAAATCGTCCAGAGTCTGAATGGCTGTCACTCCAAAAAAGCCACAGTGTTGATGGTATAAAGACAATGATCTGAAAGAGAGATTAAATTCTCATAGTGTGAAACTGTAATCCAGTATACTTAATATTCCTCTATATAAGGAACCACTCACATATTTCTGAGCTCTCAACCAAGCTCAGGGATAAACTCCCTCAGGTCCGTAAAGGCGACCATTCCCCTTCTTCAATTCAACTACTTTCCCACAATGTGGCTAGAGCTCAAACAAAAAAACATATGGTGCAATATAGTCTGGAACCAGTATTTAGTAAAGAATAAAAGTGTATTATACTCACAAGTATGGAGCCACTCTTAAGGCTCTTTTTCAACACGTTGTGTAGTTAAGGACTACACTCCTATATAGCAGGAACCAATAGCCCAATAATGAAAATCCAAATACTTTATTTTGGTAATCTGAATCTCAAATTCTAATGGCCAATTAGAATATAATAAAATCAAATATACTCAAATATATAAAAAGAAATATATAAAAAAAAGGGCATAAGGGTGATAGTAGTAAAGTCCCCAGGACGCGTTTCGCCAAACTTCTGTCAGCTTTCTCAGCTGGGTAACAGTCACAATACATTCCTCCTCCTGTCAGGAGTCCTGCTATTATACCTTGTCCATGATTTTGAGCACGGCGTTCAGCTGTTGTTTGGCGCGCCGATGCATCTTCTTTCTCGGCGGGCACTGTGTGTATTCCAAGCCTCCCTCTCATTGCAGTTTACTTCCGCATATGACATCATCCTGACTCCGTTTCGTTAACCCTGTAGTCTCCTCTTAAACAAGAACCTCGATCTCCCATATCGCGTGTTCATGTAAGTGCAGAATACCGTCCCAAGGACGGAAAAAAAAGGCAAATACTCTATACAACTATTAAGAAAAAACAATATACAATAATAAAATGCTTTGAATCCATAATTTTCTTATGTTGCAAATATATAAGAAGGGCAATATAATTTAAAATACATGTCTTAAAGGACCACTCTAGGCACCCAGACCACTTCAGCTTAATGAAGTGGTCTGGGTGCCAGGTCCAGCTAGGGTTAACCCATTTTTTCATAAACATAGCAATGGGTTAAGCCTTCCCCCTAATCCTCTAGTGGCTGTCTCATTGACAGTCACTAGAGGCGCTTGCGTGCTTCTCACTGTGATTTTCACAGTGAGAGCACGCCAGCGTCGATAGGAAAGCATTATAAATGCTTTCCTATATGACTGGCTGAATGCGCGCGCAGCTCATTCAGCCGCATGGGAGGAGAAGAGGAGGATCGGAGGAGGAGAGCTCTCTGCCCAGCGCTGGAAAAAGGTACGTTTTTACCCCTTTCCCCCTTCCAGAGCCGGGCGGGAGGGGGATCCTGAGGGTGGGGGCACCCTCAGGGCACTATAGTGCAAGGAAAACGAGTATGTTTTCCTGGCACTATAGTGGTCCTTTAGGTATAACACATTATAACTAATGTCCTTATATGTAATGTTGTCTCAACCTATGCTTTTCACTCCAATATCTATGTCATAGTAATATCATTTTCATAAATATATATAACAAAGATTCTACTATTTCTCAACATTCTTGCAACAATGTACATATAGAGATACATTTGTGTATTATTGCAAATGTGTCAATTCTGTGTCAAGATAATTCTTAAACTAATCTCTATGTAAATTCTAAATGTTAGGGAATTTATCTCTTAAAAAAGTGCATTAAGCCTTTATTCTATGTCATATTTTTATTTTTTTAAATTTATTTTTATTAAGAAATAGACAAGGACCACATGCCTCCATAATAGCATCAATTGGTGCAAACTAAACAGGAGTTGGAACTAGCTCCCCACATTCACAATAAAATTTACAATGGCTCAATGAATAGCAACTTTCAAAGTGCACATAGAAATATAGAATGTGACGGCAGATAAGAACCATTCAGCCCATCTAGTCTGCCCAATTTTCTAAATACTTTCATTAGACCCTGGCCTTATCTTATAGTTAGGATAGCCTTATGCCTATCCCACGCATGCTTAAACTCTTTCACTGTGTTAACCTTTACCACTTCAGCTGGAAGGCTATTCCATGCATCCACTACCCTCTCAGTAAAGTAATACTTCCTGGTATTAATTTTAAACCTTTGCCCCTCTAATTTAAGACTTTACTATACATCAACAGCAATGAGGCCTGGTCAGCTTGACAAAGATATCAGTTTTCAGAGGCCAAGGTTGTAATCACCCTGCTGCAGAAGAGTAAGGGTTGCTAACTAGAATGAGTCTTCACAAAAATTTCAGTGGCACTGTACTATATGGGGCAAAAAATGGGGAACCCTGGCTGCAAGTTGGGTGCTATAATAATTATACATATGAGGCAGACAATGGAATGGTCCTCCCAACAGGTGGCTAGGGTTACCCAAGCCCCTAGCCACCCAACTTAAATTAAATTAACCAAATCTACCCTCCACCCTAGTGAGGGTGGACATTAAACTAAAAACCTGTAAAATAAAAAAATACATTTTCCTTCTGATGTCTCCTTTCTAAATCGTATTCTATTCTTCAACGCCCCAAAAAGACCAAATAAAAATTAATTATATGTAACACAACGCTTGGAAAAAAAAAATATATAAGCAAGAAGCGTGAAAAGAAAAAAATGAAATCCATGATGCAACACAAAAAACTCTGTCTTCATCCTACAAGGGCTCCACGCAGAAGAAGGCTTTAAGGCAAGTCAGCCAATAAGAGCTTTGCAATGAAAATGCAAAGCATGGGAAAGCCATATAAAGGCATTTCCTGACGTGAGATCTCATTCTGTACAAAGTTATTTTTAATGGGTTTTTTTTTTCCATTAAGGTTTTCAAGAACATTTTTTTCCCCCTCATGTAACGGTCTATTGGGGAGCTAAAGAATAGAAGACTTAGAAAGACAGAAGACTTCAGGTAGTATGTATGATTCTATTTAAGGATTTTGAGAATATTTTTTTCCCAAGGGTTGCATTATGTATAAAGATATTTAATTTGGCCTTTTGGGGGGCTAAAGACTAGAAGACTTAGAAAGAAGACTTCAGATAGTATGTATAATTCTTTTATTTAAAGGGACACTGTAGACACCAGAACAACTACAGCTTGACTGTAGTTTTTCTGGGGTCTATACCATGTCCCTGCAGGCTTTTTATCTGAAGCATTGCCTTTTCAGAGAAAAAGTAAACAAACGTTATAACATAGAGATGCTGAACATTCCTTGTAGAGATGCACTGATTCAATGCATCTCTATGAGTAGATGCCCGTTGGACAGGGTGGAGTTTGGCTCCTCCTCTCCCCGCTTTACTTTGCCCCCTTGACTGAGATGATGAAAATTGATTATCTCACCCAATCCAATGCATTTCTATAGGAAATCATTGTGATTAGCTGAGATCATCAATTCTGATGATGTCAGCCAAGGAGACGGATCAGGGGCAAGGCCAGATGTGAGGCGCCCCACAGGACGCTGGAAAAATGAGAACAAATCACATTTCTTATTAGATGTAAGGGGGGCTTAGAACTGTAGTGTCAGGAATACACGTTTGTGTTCCTGACACTATAGTACCCCTTTAACAGGTATTAATGTAATGTTTCCAACCCTGTTATTAGTGTGAGGGGGGTAGGTAGGGTTCATTTAATTTAAGGGGGAGTGGCTAGGGGCTTAAAGACTTCTAGCCACCTGCAATGTGGTTCCTGTCACCACTTGGAGGGATGGACAATGGCATGTTCAACCTCCTATATAATTATTTAGAGTCCCCACCGGTTGCCTATGTGTGGGGGCATGTGGGGGATTATGCCCCACATTATTTTACAGGCCCATGAGGTGGGGCCTTTCTAGGAACAGGGTAGCAATGGCTCACTTCTCTCAAGACTTGATATTTTTCATATTTTATATAAATGTCAGACTTTTAATTGGAGGCAGGCACTGAAGGTTATTTAATTGTTTGTCCGCTGGCTGCCAGCGCTGCCAGCCAGCAAATAGCACTTGAAATTATCAGTGCACTGGAAGGGCTGTTGGTGGAGCAGGGACAGCTGCAGCCCATCGTCCGGGTGAGTCGACCTCTGACGCCATTGCCCCTCCTGTTGCTGGGCCATGGGTTGCCCCGATGGTCGGTCCCGGTGTTAGCATGGTTGGTGAAGGCAGGGTGGCAGGGGGCAGACGGGGGACTACTAGGGCACAGAGCGGGCCAAAAGGGTATAGCGATACACGACGCCCCAGAGTCTCCCCAGACAGTGTGCGGGAGAGCAGCGCTTCACCAGGGTCTCCAATAAGACCGGGCCGGGAACGACAACGGGTGGGTCAGGTCATCAGGGAAGGTCCAGAAGGGAGTGACAGCGAGGGACAGCGCAGAGGGTCTGCACCCTCCAGGAGGATAGCGCGCAGGGCTCAAGCGGAGGGCGCCAGGATCGCACAGGGCACAGGGAGGCACCGGTCATGCAGTAGCCATCGGAGGGTGACTGATGTACATGACAAGGTTCCCTGCGGGGCAGGTCACACCCGGGGGCGGCGAAGAGTTTCCCCTGTCAGGACGCGTGGCTGGAGGCAGCGGGAAGCCAGTTCCATAAGCGGGAGTTCCCCGGAGAGAGACAGGGCGTGGACAGCTGCACAGGCTCGCTGCCCTCAGAGACGGACGGCTAGTGGGGAGCTGAGTTACAGTTCCCATGAGGAGAGGGGACGGGGCAGGGTTTCCACGGCCAGTCTACCCAGGATGTCTTCTCCTTGCAGGTTACAAAGACAGTCACCCTCGGTGAGGGAGAGATCCCACGCGTTGAGGACATCAGGATGGTCGCCAGCAGGCAAGGCGGACCCGGTTGCCAGACAGGCATCTTCAAGGTCGCCCGTGGATTGGGTGAGACCCAGTGCTGTGGGAATACCGCCCGGAGCAGTGGAACGCTTGGGGCAGGACAACCATAGTCGGTCGGCAACCCCACTGCCTTCGGTGGCAAGGGGCACGGAAGGTGAGACATTGTCTTTGCAGCAGTCAGGGGAGCTTTTAGATGGCATTAAGCAGTTAATTGATTCTTGGGGTGTAGGGAAAAGGAGAGACAGGGATTGCAGTCTGGTATGGGCTCAGGTGGGGGAGGTCACTGGATCAAGTCCAGGGGTGGTTTCGGGGGCCGGGGGTAGCATTGTCGGGGAAGGGGGTACGACCTCCGCGGTAGCGGCGCCCGAATTTGTGAGTGAGAGGGACAATTTACTTGAGGGTATCCCGGAGGCCGCACGGCAGAATGTACATGTTTCTTTCGCGGGCCCGTTAGGCTGACATTTAAAACTGGAGGTGAAGGAGAGGATCTGGAAAGGGGAGTTCGTGGAGCTCTTTTCGCTTCTCCCCCTTGAGGACTACATTGACCTCAAGGAGGAGGATAAAAAGGATGCTAAGAAGGAGGAGGAAAAGAAACGGCGGTATAGGAAGATCCCTAAGACGTTTGGGAATTGGTTGAGTGCGTTCTGCATCTTGGCCAGCGTGATGGGCGAAAAGGCGGCAGAGCACTGTTCACAGCTATTTTGTTATCTGGATGGCATTTGGGAAGCGTAACGCACTTATGGGGGTCTCGCATGGTGGCGATATGACGAGCAGTTTCGTCAGCACCTGTCGGCTAATCCAGGAATGCAGTGGGACCAAATGGACCTACCACTCTGGATGAAACTTATGATGGCGCAGAAGGCGTCTCCCTTTCAGCCAGGGGCCGTCACGGGCGCTTCCACTGCCGTGTCGGCCAACCAAAAACGGGGCTATTGTTGGCTATATAACGAAGGGCAGTGCAAGTGGAGGGCCATGTGACGCTTCAAGCACTAGTGCTTTGGGTGTGGAGGCACTTACGGACTACACAGGTGCTTTAAGAAAGGTAAGGCAGCATCCACAGCGGGGGCGCTCGGAGGTTCGGCCACGTCCTCTGCAACTGGGGGCAACGCCAGTGAAAGTCGGCGCGATTCTACGGTGGCTAAGCCGCTACACTAACCGGGAGGATGCGTTGTTGCTCGAGGAGGGGTTTACTAAAGGGTTTGTGATCCCGTTTCGGGAACGGGTGGTGTTTCATCGTCTTCGCAACTTGAAGTCGGTGGGGGAATTTCCGGGGTTAGTCAGGGAGAAGTTGCTTAAGGAGGTCCAGTTGGGCAGGATGGCGGGACCGTTCAGGGAGCCCCCTCAACCTAACTTGAGGGTATCACCGCTGGGGGTGGTACCCAAGAAGGAGCCGGGTCAGTACCGCTTAATACATCACCTGTTCTATCCCAAGGGGTCGTCGTCATCAGGGAAGGTCCAGAAGGGAGTGACAGCGAGGGACAGCGCAGAGGGTCTGCACCCTCCAGGAGGATAGTGCGCAGGGCTCAAGCGGAGGGCGCCAGGATCGCACAGGGCACAGGGAGGCACCGGTCATGCAGTAGCCATCGGAGGGTGACTGATGTACATGACAAGGTTCCCTGCGGGGCAGGTCACACCCGGGGGCGGCGAAGAGTTTCCCCTGTCAGGACGCGTGGCTGGAGGCAGCGGGAAGCCAGTTCCATAAGCGGGAGTTCCCCGGAGAGAGACAGGGCGTGGACAGCTGCGCAGGCTCGCTGCCCTCAGAGACGGACTATAACTTGTGTTTACTTTTTCATGTGATGCTCTGTTCTCTTTTTATTCATATTACATATTTAACAAGTGACATCACAATCCAGACAAGTTCAGGCACAGCCAGGGTACATATTGCAAATAAAGACGAGCAATAGAAACGTTGTTCCTCTTCTTTTTGCAATGCTTTTGCAATGTTAAACGTCAGGTGCAAAGTAAAGAGCTTATATCAGTGATTGACATGTATCTAAGATGGAGGCACCCAATTGCAAGATGAAATGTATGTATTAATAGATTTAATTTAATTTTTCACTCCTCACAAATACATAGTTGTTAACTAAAGGTGATAAGTAAACATAATATTAAAGGGACACTGTAGGCACCCAGACCACTTCAACTCATTGAAGTGGTCTGGGTGCAAACTTCCATCACCCTTAACCCTGAGCACGTAATTATTGCAGTTTTTATAAACTGCAATAATTACCTTTTAGGGTTAACTCCTCTTCTAGTGGATGTCTACCAGACCGTCACTAGGGGGACTTCCAGGTGGATAGGCAACTTTTGGTCGCCTAAACGACGCTGGACGTCCTCACGCTATGCATGAGAACTTCCAGCGTTATTGGAATCCCCATAGGAAAGCATTGTATAATGCGAGCGTGGCCATTGCTGCGCATGCGCATATAGTCTCCCCTGCCGACTGACATAGTTGGGGGAGGATCTTGGGCGGAGCTGAGCGAGCGCCGAGGGACATCGATGCTGGACTCAGGTAAGTGACAGGTGGAATTATTAACAGGGGGGCTTTGACAGAGGGGGAAGCTATAGTGCCAGGAAAACAAGTTTGTTTTCCTGGCACTATAGGTTCCCATTAAATTTCCTGGGCAGTGACAATTCCCCTTTAATTTTGAATTGCTAAATTTTCAATTCTAATTGCTGTGCATTCATTTTCGTGCGCAAATTTACTGTTTTAAGAAACCATCTGTAGTGTTTTAGCCTTGCACATAGCAGGCATAAATGAGATGTATACTGTACATCATTGTGCTTCCATAGTTTAAACCAACCACAGATGAATTGTATGTGCACTTTAAAAGCAAACATTTTCAAAGAGAATAGCTGATGACATTTTGTTATAATGTCTGGTGAAGAATAGCTTTCTATGACATTACTTTGCCCTTGATTTTAATTAAAACCAAATAGTTTTCAGGTTGTAAGCATTTACAAGCAGGGATGGATCTGGTTATTAAAAGGATCACGAATTCAAAGGAATTCTCTAATGCAGATGGGATTTTATTGCTCCAAAAGGTCTGAAATACAAATGTGATAATAATATTCTTAAAGGGTCTCTGTCACCTAAAACTTACATTTTTCCTATCGTTTTCTCTTCTCTTTCTCTTTCAGAGTCTTTTCTTCTTTTCGTCATATCTGATCTATTCCTCTTTAAAACATAAGACAGTCCAGGGACTACTTTGTCCTGTGTATTTTTGCTATACTTGATAGATTGACAAAGGAAGAGGCCCTGGGGAGATAGCGCAGCTAAGCGGACAAGGGCACATGTAGGAGTGTGGGAATAGATGCATGGGATTGGTTGGGAAAGAGTGTGTGGGTGGGATTATGTTCTGTGTAAGTTAGTGTGGGGGAGGTCTTACCTCAGTGCCACTTGGGATTCGGGCCAGCAAACAGCTTCCTGTCCTCCTGCTCCTGTTTGCCTGGGCCTGAAGTTTCACACAGCTTGAAGGATGAGGTTCAGGCCTACTGGCTGCCCTCCAAGCTGCTGCAGCGTGGATGGTGGCCGGCGACTCCTGACTTAAGTGCTATCCTCTCCCCTGGGTGGCTGCCGGTCTCGATGGTGGAGAGTTCAGGGGGCATTCTGTCCGGTTAGGGGCGGCTACAGACGCCACCAGGCTTGGCGTGCTTGCGCCACTAGTTACATAGTTACATAGTTACATAGCTGAAAAGAGACTTGCGTCCATCAAGTTCAGCCTTCCTCACGTTTGTTTTTTGCTGTGATCCAAAAGAAGGCAAACCCCCCCCCCAGTTTGAAGCACAATTTTGCAACAAGCTAGGAAAGAAATTCCTTCTTAACCCCAGAATGGCAGTCAGATTTATCCTTGGATCAAGCAGTTATTACCCTACATTGAAAGATTATATCCTTGAATATTCTGTTTTTACAAGTATGCATATAGTAGCTGTTTGAACATCTGTATGGACTCTGATAAAAACCTTTCCTTTGCCTTAGATGGTTTAAAGGGCTTGAATGGTGGGGTTCAAGGTGGTAGGTTCCTTGGGTTCACCCTGCCAGTCTCCGAATGGATTTCTCTCCGCGGTTACGGTCTCCCCCCCACACCCCCTGGAATAGGGATGGTGAGATGCTCATATGTAATTTGGGCCAGGAGGCGGGGGGCGAGTGGTTGGAACTTACGCCTTTGTGAGCGGAGGTTCAGTGGTCTGGCACCAGATACATGAAGGGGGTGTGGCTCCTCCTCGTACGGGGTCAACTGTCCCGCCTCATGGGAGTACCGGGGGTTTTGTCATCAACCCATGACATGGGTTCGTTGACGGTTTGGGATTTGGGTGCTCTTCAATCTGTACATGTTACGCGTTATGTTTCTTCCCAGAGGTTCTCAGGGGATAGGCTGCGGCTATCACCCGTTCCTGTTGGCAGTGCGCTCAGCAAGGTGAGTGCCCTGGTGCGCTGCCGTTGAGATGGGTTTCTAGGTTTGTCTTGGGGGCTTGGGAGATTCCAGTTCGCCTTAGGGTTTGGCCAGATGTGGCCTAGTTATCTCGAGGGGATGGGTGCGCTTGCAGGAGGTCGGACTAGGCCTATGTTAATCTAGCGCTGCAAGAAGTGGTGGAACAGGCCATGGCTGGTTGTGGTGGGGTCCCCTGCTGATTTTAGGTGTAAAACAGCGGGGTTGTGGCAAGGGTATGTCCTTGCAAATTGAGTTTGAGGGGTTACGTTTAAGTATATGGAATGAGATGAACAAGTTTTTAAGGTCTCAACCTCCCCTGCTTCAAACGGTTAACATTAGGCTGCCTGAGGTGTCATGCCCATCGAGCGTGGATAAGGGCGGCTGATGGCGGGCATTGGAAAGATATGATTTTTATGACGAGGGGGAGGTGAGAGGAAGTGGTGATTAGGAACCACTGTATGTTTATTGGCAATGACGGTTGGGTCACTGTATAACACTATGTGTGGAGTTATATACGTATATATGTTAATTGATACTTATTTATGTCTAACGTTTTTGGTTACAGAAAAAGAAGAGATTTAATAAATAAAGTTTGTGATAATAAATGCTGTGGCCTGTTTCATCCATACTAAGTGGTCTGTCGTTATTGGGGTGTTGAATGGGGTTAGTTTTTGTTCTAGGCTGCATCGCGATTCCCCACTACGTACATACATGGCTCTTGCCTTAAGCTCCATCTTTTTGTCACAACTGTCAAGTGTAGGAAAAGTACACAAGACAAAGTAGTCCCTGCTTTGCCTTATATTTTAAATAGAAATAGAGCAGAAATTAAGAAAATAATGACAGATTCGGAAAAAGGAAAAGAAGATGAAAGAATAAGAGAAAGGAAAGTTTGAGTTGACAGAGTCACTTTAAGTATCTTTGTAAGAATATACCTTCTATTGCAAGCCCAAAAATTAAATTATCATTGGAGGGAGAAAGCTTTTCTGTGACACATTAGCCTCATGCATATAATGCTCTCAAAGAGGTGCTTACACTAAACTTTTTATGAAGTGTTTGTGTCATGAGGGTACAAAATAAAAAAAGGGGACAATGAGAGAGGGTGTCCATTTGGTCACAACTGTTGGGAGTTATGTAAATAAACATTAACCTGTACAGGATTATGGTGGATTAAATGTTTCGCTAAGTGTAAGCCATATAGCATTACATTTAGTTGGGAATAATCACATAGACCATTAGGAATTATTTTTTGTGTACAGGGAAATTCATAAAATGGATGAGAATGTTGGTTTATTTTTGCAAAAGTAGAGGAAGAGCGATTAGTAATAGGAAAAGGGTTGTGCTGATGCTTAGAAATATCTGCTAATTGTCCCTGCATCTTTTCTTTATGGTCCAAAGGTGTAAAGTATCAGATCTACTGTGCTAATGTATGATATGTTATATGCTCTTACAGTCATGCAATCTATTACAGAAGTCTATCGTAATATGGAAAAACAATATAATTGTCGTTCACTAAACAACAGATTTGGAAGTGTAAGATATTAGGTATATATATATGTGAATATATTGTTGCCAATGTTTAATTTAATATCAAATTCCTTATGCTGCAGACCGCTCATTTTCTATATTCAGGCTTTTTAGAATTATGACTGTAACAAATAAATGAAAACATAATACATTAATTCTATAAATTTACAATATTAAATCATATGCATAAAGGGTAATTTCTAGAAATACAAAGCTGTATCTGACCAATTTAGATCAATCACTCTGAAAAATTAAGAGACTATCTAAGGATGTAATTGAAGCAGTAATGGTCTAGAACGTATTAATGGGCTATATTTTTCCTGGCTACATGAATACCAGCATTACCAGAATTGTTAAGTTTCTTATCAGGATGTGAGAAAAGGAAGGCATTAATTAACTCAATCACCTGTAGAATCATTGAGAGCGCCATTTAACACCAAGTTCATGTTTTGTCCTTTGTCCTGGTTTCCCCAACAGCATATTTGTCAATAATGCATTCACCTTTTCTTGTAAATGTGCAGGAGGACTAATTGTATGGAGTTTTAATGAAATTTATAAATTAACGCAGATAATGCTATATTTTAATGGAATGATCCTGGATGTTTTTAACCTATATAAATTGCACTAAAGTAATTTGGGATAGTGTGATAAAGTATTTTAAATGGCTTACTCAAACCTGAGTCAAGCGTGTTATTATCCCCTCCCTGAGTTGGGTCTGGCTTCAAAATGATCTATATCTATAGTAGTCATGTCAAACTCTGGGCCCCGGATATTGCCGAACCTCAATTCTGCAGAACACTAATGAATGCATTTTCCTGCCATTTGGTTCACAGATCAAGCGAGATACAAAACCAGTAGAGGGAAAAAGTGGGAGCAGTAAAAAAAATAAAAATCTATATTTATATATTTTTACTGGTCCTCCTTTTTTCCCTAAATTGGTCCCTTGATCTGTAAAAAAAATCATTAAAAAAATCAACATTTAGTGGTAGTTCCCTAACAATCATTCATGTCCGTTCCTATCAATTATCTCTTTTTGGCTCCATGAACCAAATTCTGAATCACGAAACAAACAAATCATTCAATGAACAAGTTTTGACATTCAGAAGAACCGCTGATAAGCCAAACTTGCAAAAATCAAACTAATCGCAATTTGTTTTAAACTGAATGCACAAGCCATTGATATCTGAAGGTGGGTAGAGTTTGACATCTACATCTACAGAGTCTGATACATTTTGCCATCACCACTTACATCTAAACTTTCATATGTACATCTTCCTTTCATCCCGTCAACCTTTACCTGACTAATTTTCAGAGGGAAGCCTGAGTGAAAACCACCTTGGATATTTTTCCTAAGATTAGTCATTTGTCAGACAGCATTGTGCTAGTTGGGTGCAAGTTGGGGCAAATTGACCAATAGAGGCTACATATAGAGGCTATATTTTTTTTTATATAGCTCTTATGTAATTGCAGAACTGTTTAAGTAGTTGGAATTCGTTAGTTATACAAATTTAAAACCAACTTAGATGCCTATATATTTCTGTATTTTAAGCATTTGCTGCCTTGTACGAAATAAAATAGCTATATAAAACAAACCAAATGGGCAGCTGCACATAGTGTAAGAGAAGGATTAAGATCTCACAGAGCCTTAAGCAAGTGACACGTTTTGGTCCTCTTTTCTTTCTTCTAATAGGAATGGTGAATGGAACCAAGCAAATTCATGGTCTTGGGGCACCTGGGCCTCAGGCAGCCGCTTAAGGTCACCCTACTGTTAATCCTGGAGATATATACTTAGATATTTACTAATGGACTTGTGTTATATGGAAAGATAAAATCAAATAATTATATGAAAGGATCTCATTTTCTTTGTATTTGTACTTTGCGGTCAATAAAAAAAAAGCCTTAAATTAAGAAAGCATATTTAATTTCATGGAATTAAATCTCTCGAATAGAAATAAGCTCAGACAAAGTATTACTGTGCGATGAGCAAATGTTAGTATGGACAGAATCATCTAAGGAAACATATTGCTCACAGCTGAAAACAACCATTTTACATGCGGCAATAAAATGAGATGCTGACAGATATCCGGACGATAGCTATATCTCTCAGGACCAGTAATCAGTAGGATCAGGACTTTCTCGTAATTCCCAATATTAATCCATGTAAACGTCACTTGCACTAACCCATATTCACTTTATTACTGAGTTAGAAGACAATACGAAGTACTATTTTCCATTCCATGTATACACATTAAGTGCTAGCATAGAACAAGATGCAGCTTCTCACTGTTGCCATAGTAATGTCAGGGCTTTCTGAAATATAACAAAAATGTTAAACAACCATTCTTCTCCCATAGTACTGCCTGAGAAAAGTAATTCATTCACATATATATATATATATTATATGGTGGCAGTAAGGAGGAAAACCAATAATATTAAAGAGATAGTGGCCTACATCCATTTATTGTAAGATATTTGTAGTGTAATCTGTGGCAAAGAATGATAACTTCTTTCATTCTAGAAAGCACATTTACTGTAACACATCTTATAGTTGTGACTTGAGATTGCCATATTAAAAATAAATAGTACATTTTCTTATAAATTTTGTATACACAGCAAAGCACATTCCCTTACAGTTATGAACAAAAAACGGCATCATACTTTGGTATCCTGAAACCTTGTAATGTTGAATATTTATAAGAATTAACCTGTGGTTATAAAGCCCAATGCATACAAAACAGTTTGTTAGACTATCTCCTAAATTTCATTCCAGTTGTAAAATCGACAGTTTATTAAGCCTTTTTTTATTGGTTCAGAACTATTTAATTTCTGCTGTATTCATTTATAACATCAAAGCCGACGTAGATTTCACATATAAAATATTGGATTTGGCAATTCCATTTATCGAGGGTATAATCCTCTGTAGATGGCCTTGGAAATGTTGATAGCAAAAAGCTGTTAATAAATACTTTTTTTTACTATTTGCTCTCTGGTAGCAGTATCAGCCAGAGGGCAAATAGTTAGAAAAGGCCTGCGGGTCATCAGTATCGATTACCTCAGCCAATCCAATGATTTCCTTAAGGAAATTATTGGGAGGCTTGTGCGAATGCCAATTTACTCTACTATTTCGGTGGAAGTGCCTCTAGTGGCTGTCTGAGTAATAGCAACTAGAAACATTTTAACGCTGCAGTGAAAAATTTTGCTGTTCTGCAGAACGGCAATGTTTTCACTTGAAGGGTTAAAACTTGATGGACATGGCACCCAGACCACTTCAAGGAACTGGGTACCTTTGGTGTCCCTCTAAACAGACTTCGGAGCATACCTGATTGTAGCAGCAAACGAGCTTTTAACACCATTTGGAATTTAACGGTTCCCTTTTATGACTGTCATATGCATTCACATAGTGTTGTAGGGATAATTGTGTGCCCAGGCACAACCTAACAGCTGGAGCTCCAGCTCTTAAAGGAACACTACAGTATTAGGAATACATATCTGCAGTCCTGGTGCCCCTTATCATTTTGACACTTTTACAATTCGTTAATTGCTGAATTTACATTCTGAAAGAAAAAAAATGGAAATGTCTAGTTATCACAGAATAGCAACATTGTGGGAACCAATCCGGAGCCAACATATTATTTTTTGATGACTTTTAAGCAGATCCAAAGTACTGTCGAGTTTCACTGTTTGTATAGGTAAGAGGAGATGTACTGTTGGTATAAATCTACGAACACTGCCCTCACAAACTAGTGAATTAGACTATAAGTAAAATAATCATGTTTTTTAGAGGATGGATTAAATGGCACTTTTAACTATGCTTTTCTACAAAGATGGATTAAAATCAGTAAACTTTCAATCTGTCTAATTTTATGTGAAAAACATTTTTGTGACTAACAATTATAAAGTGATAGATAGTCTTTTGACATCTTGATAAAATATTAGATCCATTAATTCTGTTAATATTATGGAGTAAATTAACATTTTATCTGTCTTGAGCTTTGAAATGGCTTTTTTTGTTCAGTACTCATGGCAACACATGGCAAACATGTTTGCACTGGGAAAATAAATCAACTTCAGTGGCTTATAGAATGATATCACAGTTCTCAATGTCAAGGACTTCACTGTTATCCTTGTCAACATCTAGGCCAAATTAAACATCTGCTCCATAGCTGTATGTTTGACAAATGCTTATCAATGTATTACTTTCTAGGATTCTATCTGCGATGCTCAGTTAATGTTCTGGATTCTCTATGGGCATGCTTCTTAATAGACGGGTCTTGTATACAAAATATTAGCTGTTAATCTTGTTCTTAATATTTCTGTACATCAAGCATGTCAAACTCAAAGTCTAGCAAGGGCCAAATAAACAAGGTTTAAGTTTATGTGGGCTGCAAAAAAAAAAAAACAAAAACTGAATTTTCATAGACACATAGGTTTATTTTGAAAAGTACAGCATAAAAAAAAACAGCATCCCCCTCTACTAAACCACAGCACCCCCTCTACTAAATCCCAGTCCCCCCTCTACTAAATCCCAGCACCCCCCTCTAGCCAACAAGCAGACTCTTATCACATTGCCGCTGCCAGTATGCGATTCCGGAGCTCTGCCTCTGGTATATCCCAAATGGCGCCGTCGGCACCCTGTGCCAAAGTGGATCCTCATGTTACTTCTTGACACCCCGTGAAGGTGGAGCACATTGACGTCACGTTGGAATGTGACGTGGCGTTGCGTGCCTCCGTGCACCTCCAGGTCCTCCACTGTCCAGCCGCAGCCATTGCAACACTGACAGACACACACACACTCACAGACAGATACACAGACACTCACTGACACAGACACACACACACACTCACTGACAGACACACACTCACTGACAGACACACACACACAGACACACATTATTGTAATTATTCCTGGGGTCCAGTGGGGATCTTCTGTCTGGAGATCTCCTTCCTGCTCCACACTGCTCCCTCACGCGCGCAGTTTAGTGATGCCGGGCGCCGGAATATGACATCATATCCCGGTGCCCGGCATCACTACAGACTGCGCGTTCGAGGGAGCAGTGAGGAGCAGGAACACTGAGCTCCCTCGCTGCATCTATCTTCCCCCTCCTCCCCGGCGGGTAAATTATAGCAGAGTAGGCACCTGCAATGTGGGGAAAGCAGGTGCCTACTCTGCTTGGAACACTAGGCATGTACTCGCGGCTCGACTGGCTGCAAAGCTGTCCATTGTGGGCCGCATGCGTCCCGCGAGTTTGACATGCTTGCTGTACATGTTTTTTTATTAATATCACTACAATTAGTTATATTATATTATATTTTTTCTGCAATAAAAATCTTACACATTAAACTGTCAAACCTGCTCTACAAAATATCATTTGAGGTACCAGATATTTTTTTATTTGCATAACTATATATTGATTTTTCACAATTTTTTCTTGATATATGCATAATATATGCGTGCGAGTGCGGTATTAAGATTGATGTTTTTTGTATATTTTATGAGGTTTGATTGGGGATGAACCTCTAATACCTGCATCACTGCATGACAGAGTGACAGCACTACCTATATTTGTTTACCAGATATTTGCATGTAAAAAAGCATGTAGGTAAGATTCTAAATAATCAAACAATGACATGGTTGGCCATATTACTGATGTCTGTCTGTTATCGGGTGTATAAAATGGAGTGCTATTTCTGGAACCAGATGAACTGTCCTATGATTGAATAGTCAGTTGGGAAAAGCAACGTCAATCCCACTTTCCTTATTAAAGCTCAATTTACAGAGCAGGAAATACAAACATCTAAAGTAAGCTAATTTCCGATTGGAAATGAAACCGTTTATTAAATGCAGGTTGTGTGTGTCACAGCCAAGGGAGGTGTGGCTAGGACTGCATTGTAAGAAACGATTTGACTCCTAAATGGCAGAGAATTGAGCAGTGGGACTTCAGAGGCATGATCTATACACCTAATCTGCTTCATTGTTAAAGGTGTTTTTGTGACTAAAGTATCCCTTTAAGAGTCACTGATGGGATGTTATGTTTCTATTTACTTTTCTGGCAACATTTATACTCGAAGCATGATGTTCCTTTAAACTGATAACAGGCAAAGTTAGTGATTGTTAATAATGTCGTGAACAGAAAATTTTCGGTTTGCGAACGGCGAACGCGAACTTCCACAAATGTTCGCGAACCGGCGAACCGGGCGAACCGCCATAGACTTCAATATTCAGAATAATTTTAAAACCCACAGGGACTCTTTCTGGCCACAGTAGTGATGGAAAAGTTGTTTCAAGGGGACTAACACCTGGACTGTGGCATGCCGGAGGGGGATCCATGGCAAAACTCCCATGGAAAATTACATAGTTGATGCAGAGTCTGGTTTTAATCCATAAAGGGCATAAATCACCTAACATTCCTAAATTGTTTGGAATAACGTGCTTTAAAACATCAGGTATGATGTTGTATCGATGAGGTAGTGTAAGGGTTACGCCTGCTTCACAGTGACAGACCAAACTCCCCGTTTAACGCACCGCAAACAGTCCATTTGCACAACCGCAAACTCCCAATTTGCACAAGGTTGGATACCAAGCTAGCCATGTCCCGTTCCTTGTCCTCACTGATGTCATTGAAGGTCTCTTCCTCCACCCAGCCACGTACAACACCAAGGGTCCCCAAAAGGTGACAACAAGACCCCTGGGATGCCTGCTGTGTTTGGTCTTCAACCTCCTCAAAGCCACCTTCCTCCTCTGACTCCTCTTCTTCAGACTCTTCTCTCTTCGTTGCCTCTCTCTGCGTTATTATAAGGTGTTGTGATCCTTGTCACCAGGTAGCACGGCCCTCTAGGGTAAAAACATGCACAGTCCTTGTAATTGCATATACTCAGGCACTTTATTTGCAAATCCACACAGGATACAGCAGAAAATGAAAAACAAAAGTAACAGAAAACCCTATAAACAAACACCTAGCTCGTCTGAGCACCAACTGACATTAGTTCCCTATCTCTCAGGGTTAAACTAAACACAATATTGCACCAACCTTATTAGTTAGCAACACTCTGCTGCCTAGCCTGTTGCATTCCTTTCTGCACTCCCAGTGCTCCAAGCCAGCCTTGCCCTGACTGCTTTCCTTTCTGCACTCCCAGTGCTCCAAGCCAGTCTTGCCCTGACTGCTTTCCTTTCTGCACTCCCAGTGCTCCAAGCCAGTCTTGCCCTGACTGCTTCCTTTCCTCACTCCAAGTGCCTAGTCTCCTTGACTATCTGGCTCCAAGCCAGTCTTGCCCTGACTGCTTCCTTTCTGCACTCCAAGTGCCTAGTCTCCTTGACTATCTGGAGAGAACAGCCTCTCTCTCCTACCTGCTTCCTGGGAGGAAGCCAGCAATCCCTCTCTTTTTTCCTGCCTAGCCGGGAGGAGTTTATTCCCACTGCAACAGCTGATTACCTGCAGCTGAGCAGTGGGTTGGAGACAGTCCAAAAAACCCTGGCCTGGATCTAGGTCTCCCCAGAACACCACTAAACTGTGGAGTGGAGCATTGGCCCACCCTTCTCTCCAAATGCTCCACCCCAGGGGCCCATAACTAAACAATGCGTTGTGTTGTGCAACACACAAACTACACATACTCCCCCTGGGGTTAAAAGGCCTATCTGCCTTCACTTTATCACATATCCTCCTCCCCAGCTCAGACCCATCGGGTCGAGCGGCCTTAGAACACAAACCGTGAACATTCATAACACCTAGGGTTCTACCAGCCCTTACATTATTCACAACTAACCGGACCTTCATCAGGTGTGCTACCCAGTACACCCTGTGAAGCACCACATCAAGGTAGGTAGCTGCATACTCTGGCTGGAACAGAACACTTTTCATCAAAGTAACCTCACTCCCTGAATCTGTCAGTGCTTGTGCACTCTTCCCTACCACCATCACCACTTTTAGCTGTGCTGTAACACCACCACCAGTCACCACACCCATCTTTAAGCAAGTCAATACAATCCTATACAGAGCCCTTATTACTATGTCACATTGTATTGTCTCTTCACTCTCAGGACAGCTATATGTAATATGTCCATGCATGCGGCAGTTGAAGCAGTTTTTCTCAGTCTGGTCTCGTAGCCAAAATAGGACTTTTAGGTACGTTCTACCATCATAGGTATATTGTCCCAGACTTTGTCCTTGCTTTCCAGTTTCCCCGCTTATCTGGTTGCTAGCGGATCTAGGCTGAGGATCAGTACTGTGTGGCTCCTTAGTAGCCAAGTTCCTCTGAATCATCATCTGCTTCCACATCCATAGCAGCTTCTGATTTGATAATCTCTCAACGTTAGAGTAACTTTCAAAAGCAAACTTTGCAAAGGCTTGGCGTGTAGCTATACGTCCAATTCCTTCATGAGCTGAATTTTCCAGGTGCTCAACCTCTTCAAGACCTGGTTCTGTCACCAGCTCATCCTTCACTGGAACAAGTCCCTCCGCGAAGGGCTCCACAACATCCTCCATCTGTTCTGCGAATCCCTGGGAACCTGCCTTGCTCCCTATGGGGTTGTCCAGAGACGCAGTCATGGCCTCTCGCTGGGTCATTACAGCCCTGGTATCAAACAGCCGGTCAGGCATTCCGAGTCCCGCCTTTAATTCCATGACTGTGTTCCCAGAATCTGGCAGCTGTTCCCGGTAGTCAGTGCGCCCAGGCTTTGTAGCAGTAGTCTTTGCCAGCAGATCTAGTTCTACGGCTCCCGGACAATCATTCAAATTCTTTGTAACAATACCAGGTGTCTCTGCTACTAAACAGCGCACCACATTGTTATACTCAACTGGAGTGCTTTGCTTCTCTTCATTTTGCTCAGCTCCTTTGCTGTTGTCTTCTCTGACTCCCCAAGTCAGTCTGCTTTTCATGACTTTAACTTGTTCACTTGGGTGAACATCAGCGGCTTCTGCTTCACTTATTACACAAACCGGCTTGACACTGCTGGCCTCAGCCACAGTCTTTTTTTCTCCTTTCTGATTCTTCTGACCTTTCTTACTTTGGCGCATGTCATCAGTGTCGCCATCACTGCCTCTTGGCAATTCCGCTTTTTCCTTTAGCTTTGCTGGACTCTTTACTAACTTTTTTTCTTTTTGTTCCTTTGAGGATCCAGCTGGCTTTTCACCCTCTTCCATTTTATCACTACTTTTAGGCTCAATTTCATCCTTCTTGCCTTTTAATTCCTGTTCTTTCTCTCCTGCGTGTTTCTCAACAGCACGCTTTGCTGCCTCCATGCTTTTCAGCTTGCTGAAGACTTCTTCTACTGCCTCTGTCATCCCATGCAGGATGTCAGTAGCTTGGTTACAGGGTCCCTTGTCCCCATGCTCCCTGCAGGGGGCAATCTGCAAAACCTCAGTAAGGGCAGCTCTATGCTCCTGCTGAGCGTCCCTCAGGTTCTTAACCTGTGCAGCCAGGAAACTGTTTGTGCCTTGTTGTTTAGCCGTTGCCTGTACCACAGCTCTCAGCAGGTCCTCCATTATAGCACCAAGCAGGTAACAGTCTTAAAGGTACAGTGCTGCCTATTTTTTTTTAAACAGGTCTGCAAAACTAAAAGTCCTCAAGCAGACTACCAAATGACTGGCACACCCACAGATCCTCAATGTGCTACTTTGCCCGCATTCTCCACCATATTGTGATCCTTGTTTGCAGGTAGCACGGCCCTCTAGGGTAAAAACATGCACAGTCCTTGTAGTTGCAAATACTCCAGGCACTTTATTTGTAAGTTCACACAGGATACAGCAGTTAAATGAAAACATAAATAACACAAAACCCTATAAACAAACACCTAGCTCGTCTGAGCACTAACTGACTTTAGTTCCCTATCTCTCAGGGTTAAACTAAACACAATATTGCACCAACCTTATTAGAGAGCAACGCTCTGCTATCTAACCTGTTGCTTTCCTTTCTGCACTCCCAGTGCTCCAAGCCAGCCTTGCCCTGACTGCTTTGCTTTCTGCACTCCCAGTGCTCCAAGCCAGCCTTGCCCTGACTGCTTCCTTTCTGCACTCCCAGTGCTCCAAGCCAGTCTTGCCCTGACTGCTTCCTTTCTGCACTCCAAGTGCCTAGTCTTCTTGACTATATGGAGAGAACAGCCTCTCTCTCCTACCTGCTTCCTGGGAGGAAGCCAGCAATCCCTCTCCTTTTCCTGCCTAGCCGGGAGGAGTTTATTCCCACTGCAACAGCTGATTACCTGCAGCTGAGCAGTGGGTTGGAGACAGTCCAAAAAACCCTGGCCTGGATCTAGGTCTCCCCAGAACACCACTAAACTGTGGAGTGGAGCATTGGCCCACCCTTCTCTCCAAGTGCTCCACCCCAGGGGCCCATAACTAAACAATGCGTTGTGTTGTGCAAAACACAAACTACACATACTCCCCCTGGGGTTAAAAGGCCTATCTGCCTTCACTTTATCACAGTATATATATGTATATATCTATATAATTTTTTTTAAATATTTTTATTTATATATAGGTGTATATATATAGTGATATATACGTATATATTTATGTATATAGATATATATATTATTTCGTTCTACGTGTATTTTGATATATATATATATTAATTTCACAAAACAGAACGAAATAACACCCATCTATATATTTTTTAATGATTTATTTTTAATTATTTTTTTAATTTTATTTTTTAACGTATTTACATTTTTTTTTTATATTATATATAAATATATATATAACAATAATTATATATATATTTAATCAGTATCAGTCTACGTGTAATTTGATATTAATATATATATATATATAATTATATATATATTAATAGTAAAATACACCTAGACGCTGTACATGTGTGTAGCCAGAAAATACACAATACCATTTACACAAGCCAAGTCAGGGAAACCAGAATTCAGAATAACCAGGGAAAAGCCAAGATCAGGATACCAGGAAATCAGATTCACAATGATAAAGCACTCTCAGGAAAAAAGGAACAGGAAACCACGACAGGGCAAGGTACTTGGGTGAGCTAGGGATTTAAATATCACGCGGCGGGCCGGCAGCCGCGACACCCTGTTACGTCCCCCTCATCAGGCCTTTTTTAGTCGAATGTATCGCCCACTTTCAGTCCCTTCGGGATCCATCCCTCATTCATCTTAATAAAGGTGAGGTAATCTAGACTTTTTGACCTAGGTGACTTCTCTTCTCAGTGACAATACCTCCTGCTGCACTGAAGGTCCTTTCTGACAGGACACTTGAAGCGGGGCAGGCCAGAAGTTCTATCGCAAATTGGGATAGCTCAGGCCACAAGGTCAAGCCTGCACACCCAGTAGTCAAGGGGTTCATCGCTCCTCAGAGTGTCGATATCTGCAGTTAAGGCGAGGTAGTCTGCTACCTGTCGGTCGAGTCATTCTCTGAGGGTGGACCCCGAAGGGCTGTGGCGATGCGTAGGACTTAAAAAGCTCCGCATGTCCTCCATCAACAACACGTCTGTAAAGCGTCCTGTCCTTGCCGGCGTGGTCATGGGAGGAGGAGGATTACTTTCACCTCTTCCCCTGTTAGATTCCCGTTGTGCTGTGACATCACCCTTATACGCTGTGTAAAGCATACTTTTTAATTGATTTTGGAACTGCTGCATCCTTTCCGACTTGCCGTAATTCGTCAGGCCCTGAAACGCACACTCGTGAAGGAAACTGACTGCTATTATATTACAGTCCAAAAAGTTTTGTTTTTTTTAAATGCAAGCTATTTTGACACCAGTGAGTGAGTGGTGGCACTGGGCAGGCCCTGAAATGCACACTCGTGAAGGAAACTGACTGCTATTATATTACAGTCCAAAAAGTTTTTTTTTTTTTTAAATGCAAGCTATTGGGACACCAGTGAGTGAGTGGTGGCACTGGGCAGGCCCTGAAACGCACACTCGTGAAGGAAACTGACTGCTATTATATTACAGTCAAAAAATTTTGTTTTTTTTAAATGCAAGCTATTGTGACACCAGTGAGTGAGTGGTGGCACTGGGCAAGTGGGCACAGTATATGCTGTGAGCCTGACACACAGGCTGGCAGGCAGGCAACTGCAATTACATTACAGAAAAAAAAAGCAGACTGATGTTCTAGCCCTAAAAAGGGCTTTTTGGGGTGCTGTCCTTACAGCAGAGATCAGATGAGTCCTTCAGGACTGTAGTGGACACTGAATACACTAGCCTAGCTATCAATTTCCCTATCAAATCAGCAGCAGTTACACTGTCCCTCCTCTCACTAAGAATGCAGCTTCACAATGAATGTAAAATGGATGCTGTCCAGGAGGTGGGAGGGTCTGGGAGGGAGGGTCTGCTGCTGGTTGGCTGGAATGTGTCTGCTGACTGTGAGGTACAGGGTCAAAGTTTACTCAATGATGACGAATAGGGGGCGGACCGAACAGCGCATATGTTCACGGTCCGTGGCGAACACGAACAAGCGATGTTCGCCTCGAACTATTCGCTGGTGAGCCGTTCGGGACATCACTAGTGATTGTTAAATAAAACATCTGACTCCGGAAGGATCTGCAAGTCCTGTTTCACACTGCTAAGTAACCTAACATAAGGTCTTGTGAGACTGGACATACTCACTAAAATTTGAACTAAGAAATAAAAACATTTACAAAAAAATAAATGAATAAATAAAAAGGGGCCCCAAATAACCTCATATATTTCACAGTGACCTGTGATTAATCACTAAGCACAGCACACAATATCTGCGTTATTTGAGGTCATTTTATATGCAAAAACTTTCTTAAGGGGCCAGCTTGTCTTGAGGTTTTTATTCAGTGTTTGGATTGCCAGAGATATTAAAATAAATACAATGAAACACGCACATGGTGCAGATCAATTAAAATGATTTATTTAGTAAACATGTGCCAAATATTCTCTTACATTGCAATCGTATTAAATAAAACATCATGGTGGGAAAATCTTGTTTTTGTCCTCATAACACTTACTTATTCCTTCATTTTTCAATTCTTTATTTATGGATATAGTGACATAAGAATGCTAATGTACAATATGACATATTACATACATAATCATATAAAGGGAATAATTATAAATAGGTAGAACACCCTCTGTTCCTGTACGTCCATCTCGTCTTATTGCAAATGTCTGTTGTGGAATTTGTTGGTGCTTTATAAATAATTCTAAATAAAAATAATTTTAAAACTATCTGAAGGGATTTCATACAAGTATAGAAATAAACAATAAAGAGATGGTTAGGGAAATTGAGGCAATGTGATAAATAACCAATAAAAGTAATATCATAATATAGAGAATGTAATAAAATACAGAATGAAACATAAAATATATATACCATACAATTATTGAATCCAAGAAATGGCATACTTACCACCTCTGTACACAATATAGAACAGACATAGGCAACCTTTGGCTGTCCAGATGTTTTGAACTAAACCTCCCATGATGCTTTGCCAGCATTATGGGTGTAAGAGCATTATGGGGGATGTAATCCACAACATCTGGACTGCCGAAGGTTGCCTTCCCCTGATATAGAATGTAGTCAATTCGTGTACCAAATGCCTACAAACAACTCGGTGTTTGTGGACCTTGCAGAGAGTACAGAAAGCCATCCAATAAGCAGGTAACATATTGGAAGCAATATACATATTGCTGGACAATTCCATATGGCAAATAAAACATACTGCAGGACATTTCCATAGAGCAATAAAACAAAACAATAAAATAAAATAAAGTACAAGTGATTAGTATCATACAAGTATTATTGCAAAAGCACAGTTAATATCAAAATAGCACATACATCAATGCTCCAAGTATCAGCCCCATATTACATCAAGGATCAGTGCAATATTAAGACCCTTGGGAGCAAAAATACCCAATATATGGATTTAAAAGGCTGATGCCCTAAAATGCATTCCTGTAGATCATTTATTTATTTCCCAGTATTGACCAAACATGTATATTTGACAGTCCGAACACATCTAACGTTGAAGGGTAGGGAGTAACTGGATGACCTGTTAGCTTGGTCTGTGGGCAACAGGAAATCCCTCAAATTAGCATTTCTATTATAACTAAAAGTAAGGGGTGCCTAATGCAAACTGGTTTTACACAATATCCTTAGGTTATCTCAGACAACCTTGGGAATATGCAGGCAAACAGGCATAGAACTGATCATTTTAGGAGTTTCAGCACTTCTAGTGGAATATAGAATATTTCTGTCAGTGGGTTTTGATGATAACCTATATTGCATAATTGCATATCTGTCTGTCTGTCTACACATATATAATATAGCGTAGTACCATAAAATATCTGTTTCATTCGGTAGAAGAAATGAACACATAGTAATATCCACAGAATAAATGTTCTTGACACACAAATGCACCCACTCCGCTACAAAGCACTTCACTAATTAGCATAGTTTTCAGGATGCAGAATGTAAGCATCCCATGATGAATATGTTGCTCACTCTATTTAATAAATCAGTTTATTGAAGCTCGGTTTCCTGCAGTGTGATTTACATTTTCCTGGTTCTACAGAAACAGCTGACTACAAAGGGAACATATTGCAGTAAAATGTAGATTGTTACAAAAATATCCAGATGTTTTAATACACACTCAACCAATTAAAGAGACACTTTTGTAGTCCAGTATTTTTAATATTATGGTTACTTGTCACCAAAAAGTATATGTAAGGTGTTAATTTGCTGAATACGAAACTGGAGAAGCCCCTGGAAAAATGGTTAAAAGGATACTAAAAACACCCAAACCATTTAATCTTAACCATTGCATGGCTAAACTTGCTTCTAGAGACTGTCTTATTGAGAACCGAGTACGACATATAATGCAAATAATTTCCATTTTTTTAAAATCAAATCTATAGCTTGATTTGCATGAGCAGGTTCTAATCCTCTTAATCCTTCTATGAATACTGTAGTGAGTAACCTATTGATATATTTTAATACAATTGACTCCTTACTCATGTTTGTAGAGTGGACTGCAGCATGGTCTCTTGGAGAGTTTACATGTAAGGGGATGTTCTCCTAGTTAAAACAGGAGTTCTCTGATCGGAAATATTTGTGGGCTCAGACCAATTGTCCTCTCTTCATCTTCTCGTTTTCTACTCAATGTACTTTAAGGATGCATAACATACCTGTCTATTCTTTCCAGCCCAGCAAAGGTTCTAGCTATTGATTGGCGAGATACAGTTTCATATCCCCATCCGTAAGAAGACACACAGGACCATACACTAGATGCTGACATTATAACCACATGTGATGAGTAAGGGGACACAGATTAAGAAATAAGGGAGAGGAGATATAGTGAGAGACTTTGGGTCAAGAGATGATGAAGCACATGGATATGGAGGCATTGCTATAAGCACTAATAATGTGATATGAGGTAGACATAAGGAATGGAAGTCATGTGGATAGACACTTAGGGTGCCTGAGGTTAAGGATAAACGGTAGGAAGGCTAATGGGAAAACAAAGGTCAGAGGGGGTTAATAGGTTGAATCTCTCCTTCACACCCCTGGTGCACCATCAGGTAGGGGCAGAACCTTTGCAGTATAGTTGCTACAGTGCACCAGCAAGAACAACGTGTAAAAGCATGAAAAGCGGATTAATTTATAGATTGCATAGAACACTATTCCTTCTCAAGAATTTCTCAATACAGAGAGAATGAATATCGTAACTAATATTAGATACAGTAATGTATTTATTTGCATTAGGCATGTCTGTATATAAATATATTCCCTCTGCACTGTTATGCAATCATTTTAACCATCTCTTCACACAAGCCTATAATTGTCATACAAAACATAAAAGGGATGTGTTTGTTCCATGGCTGCACTAATAGCTTCCTTGGTGGCCAGAGGCCATTATGTATGATATCCAAAACTCTGCGGGAACTCCATCTGCCCCTGTTATTTCTGCACCGGAGCTAAGCCAATCCACCAGGGCCATTTTTTTTCAAATGCTGTATTTTGTACTATTAGACATAATAACAACGAGGAAAAAAAAACTCTAAGACTAAGGAGTACAGTCAGCCACATGTTAACTGGCCTGTT
>OW240914.1:162974409-162996909 GCA_933207985.1 Pelobates cultripes | reverse complement strand
TGTGTGTGTGTGTGTGTGTGCAGTATGTGTGAAGGTGCTGTGTGTGTGCTGTATGTGTGTAGGTGATGTGTGTGTGCTGTATGTGTGTATGTGCTGTATGTGTGTGTGCGCTGTATGTGTGAATGTGCTGTATGTGTGTAGGTGCTGTATGTGTGTGTGTGCTGTATGTGTGTGGGTGTGTGTGCTGTATGTGTGTGGGTGATTGTGGGGGGGTGGAGGTGGGGGTACATTACTTAATATCCCCCCTCCCTTGTTACCTTATGTAGGGAGGGGGATCCTTGTTGCTGCTGCCATCCCTGGTGGTCCAGTGGAGAGTGAACTCTTGCGAGATCTGAGCGTTGCCGCGGCAATGCTCAGATCTCGCGAGAGGAACCCGGCGGAGCTGCTGGTTGAGCTCCCCGGGTCCTCTCCTGCCTCCCTCAATGCTGCTGTGGGGAGAGAGGCTTAGAGCAGATCCGGCGCTCGGATAGCGCCGGCTCTGCATGAGCCGACAGGGGAGATCCTGAGATCTTCCCTGCCGGTCTCAATCCTTAGTCGTGCCGCAGGGATTAGGGTGTGCCCAGGCACACCCAGCACACCCCGTGCGCACGCCTATGCTGGAATAATAGCTGACTTGGAGGGTTACCCCATTTCTGCTACTTTCACCTTATATGAAAATTCACTTTGAACTCTTATTTTAGTGAATAACCCTGTTAACATTCAAGTTTTGAAGGGATATCATTGATTTCTTCTGTGTTGATTTTTTTATTTTTTATCTTCCTTCTCTATTTGTCCTTTTCATGTGTAACAGCCAGAAATGCATGAGCGTAACTGTGAATCTTTCTCTCTGTACAACACTGCAGAGTCTGGCATGCAAACATTTACCTATGGAAATCAGTTGATTTGCAAACTTGCTCAGTATATTCCCAGTTCTGTGAAGATTTGTTTTCAATTATTTTATAGGTAAATGTGCAGAATTAATAGACACCCAGTGAACTTATTTGAGCACATTTGGAAGGCCCAGTCTTTTTGTGGTTTTGCCTGAATTTGAAATTCTATTATTTTTTTTGCAATGCACCTTTCCAGCAGTTTAAGACATGGGGGTTGCCATGGCAAACAACTAATCCTTCAACACGCTGGGAAACAAATTGCAAATATGTCATTATATTTAATGTCTTACTGCATGAGGTTTACAAAGCAGATCTTTAGATATGAGCAAAACTTCCCTTCTTTTTCTAGACACATATATTAACTTGCTGGAATTGTGTGCTCGTTTCTTCTGTTTACTTAGCCATTTTAATAAAAGCAGAGAAAGCTTGTATACTGGTAATTTACAACAATAGTTATACTGTATCATGTTATCTTCACGCTGGATATTTGTTATGTATGTATATATAAAACCCATGAAGGAAATCACAGTTTATATCGCTCCTCGTCTCCATGAATTCTGAATTCTGCGCATAGATCCCCTCCAATACATTGGCAAAATACTTACCAACTGACTTCTTCAAATATCACAGGCTCACTCAATAAACCTGGACAGGCAGGAAAGCCAAGTCTATGAGGGATATTCGCTAAAATCAGAATTTAGGGTGAATTTAGGGAGAAATTCACATTAAATTCGCTCTGAATTCTCATTTTAGTAAACATGCCTGTGTGTGCAAGTAAGTAAGTACGAAACTATATTTCAAGCAAGCATTCATATAACTGATTCCAGGTCTGAACTCCCTTATCCACAACTATAGTATAGAAGCTTATTAGATTTAGATGTCAATGTAAAAGAAAGGGGATGGACCATGAGTAATATTGTACGTACATTGTGGAACTGGCTAGGCCCCATACTGAGTAATGATATCACTCAAAAAAGTGGTACTTGTTGCATCTTTGCAAGACCTGGTAAATTTGTATTCAATTTCCTTATTTTTAGTATTTGATGTATTTTTTTTTGTTTTATAAATTATCATCATCTGTATGTTGATTCACTGTGCCTCCGTCTGTATGGGCAACATGCTCCTCTTTACTGAAATAGTACAGCTGTATGTAACCTCATCTTGTAAGTGTAATATCCTAAGAGGCTCTATAGACTCTCATATAATTAAAAAGAGGAATAAAAATAAAACCCATCCTGAAGCCATATTCATACAAAGCACCCCCACATTCATTACAACATAAAATAATGTTTTCCATTATCCTTTATTATTTCACTTGCTTTGCTATCCCTTCAGTTGATATCCTTCTCATCCCCAGTTCATTTCCTATCCTATCCTAAACATTCCCATCCTATTTCTGTCATAGACCAGGAGTTTATAACGCTACAGAGTTTCCATAACTCCCCCATTTTACCTTTCACAGCCATTTTCTTCCAATAAACTTCCAGCTTTATCGCTCCAGATTATCTCCCCAGTCATATTTTCCCCAAGTGATATCCTCCAAATGCATCCTCAAGCCCGTTTGCCTCAGTTCACCCCCTCTATTTCATCTCTTCACATCCATATACCGATTTATGTCACAATTCAGACTGTCAAATGCTAAATCTGTTAGAAATGAATCTAATGGGAAAATGTGGTGGAACTGATATTGTGGTGAATATTCCATACTAATAGAAAGCAGTTAAAGGACCACTATAGTGCCAGGAAAACATACTCGTTTTCCTGGCACTATAGTGCCCTGAGGGTGCCCCCACCCTCAGGGACCCCCTTCGGCTCTGGAAGGGAAAGGGGTAAAACTTACCTTTTCCAGCGCTGGGCGGGAGAGCTCTCCTCCTCCTCTCGCCTCCGTTCCTCCTCTTGGGCTGAATGCGCACGCGCGGCAAGAGCTGCGCGCGCATTCAGCCGGTCGCATAGGAAAGCATTTACAATGCTTTCCTATGGACGCTTGCGTGCTCTCACTGTGAAAATCACAGTGAGAAGCACGCAAGCGCCTCTAGTGGCTGTCAATGAGACAGCCACTAGAGGCTTTGGGGGAAGGCTTAACCCATTCATAATTATAGCAGTTTCTCTGAAACTGCTATAATTATGACAAAATGGGTTAACCCTAGAAGGACCTGGCACCCAGACCACTTCATTAAGCTGAAGTGGTCTGGGTGCCTAGAGTGGTCCTTTAATGCTTAACCTGCTACAGGATGCATCTAGTTTTATCAAAACAAAGTAAACATGAGTGTCTAAATAACAAAACCATTATAGTCTCCCTTTATAGAATAATAATAATAATTCTAAAAATAAACTCTGTGTTCATTTTATCTTGACTTTTTTCCACAGGGTTTGTTGTTCTCTAAAAAAAAACATAATGGGACCTTGATGACATCATAAACCCGCATTGATGTGTGTAGTTACATACACTGATCAGTCACAACATTTAAACCCTTGACAGGTGAAGTGAACAACATTGATTATATTGCTACAATGGCACCTGTCAAGGGGGTGGGATATATTAGGCAGCAACTGGACAGTCAGTTCTTGAATTTCATGTGTTTACAGCAGCAAAAATTGGGCAAGCGAAAAGATCCGAGTGACTTTGACAAGGGCCAAATAGTGATATTTGATTTGCGCTTGTTTTAAACTTTTAAGTTAAGTATAAAAAAATGTGTCATTGTTTTTAAGCTACTATTGTCCTTCACTATTGGCATATTCTTATTTCAATAGAAATATTTTCTCCATCAAACTGGGTCAAATTTTCTTGCACTATGAAAGCATCTTTTATTATTCAAGGCCTTTGTTTTGAGAACATTTGTGAGTGCAATATGTATAAACATTATTTTACCAGAACTTAAAATAATGTGAGAATGTTAGTGTGTTCAATATTGTAACGGATCTCCTATACTCCGGCTGAGTATATCCGCTGTAGTTCTCCCAAATCCCCACGGAAGCAGTGTTTATAGCTCCCAATTCCCCAAACATCAGCCTAGACTTGATGAAGTGTAGAAATTAATGTCTTTAACCCCTTAAGGACACATGACATGTGTGACATGTCCTGATTCCCTTTTATTCCAGAAGTTTGGTCCTTAAGGGGTTAATCATGGCCAAATGGCCCACTTATATATAAAACAAAACACGCAGTAAAACACGCCCAGAACACTCCCACAAAATGTCCACAAATTCCTGTGTCAGAGTGACTCGGCATAAAAAACATAAAATATCAATATACATAAAAAATAAATACAAAAGAAATAGGAACCCCCATAAACTATATATCGTTAAATAGCCCTGATCTGAGAGCCCAAGTTCTCCAAATATCTCTGAGATCCATCCAGTGTAGGGGAAACGCCACTGTGAGGAAGTTCTGACCGGCCGCACATATGGTCCTGTGCCCAAAACAGTTCCAGGGCGTTTGGTGCTTTTGCCGGTCAATTTCCGGGAGCTCCTTCGGCCACAATACGGGGTGCTCCAGCTGGCTCCTAGGTAGCGTTTGTTCCCCTTAGTCTCAGGAACCTTCCCTCCAAAAAGTGCTCTCCTGGCGGATTTCAAAGTGGTTCAAAACTGGGAACCAAGTTGTCCAGGAACTGCATTGCCACCTCATGCCGAAAACAGTTCCATAACATTCGTGGCTAAGTCCCACTGAGGTGACCAGGAACCCACAAAGTCCTCATGCCGAAATTAGTTCCATAGTGTTCGCGGCTAAGTATGCTGAGACTATTTGTGGGTTTGGTTCACGCGAACAGCCACCAGAGAGACAGCTTTAGGTTCCATTCGCATGAAGGGAAAGTACCGAACCAGGGGCACCTAGAGCAAGCTACTGATGGTGGTTGTGGAGATTTACCTCCCGAACATAGACTTTGTATATGGCCCATAGTCGGTGGGCAGGAGGCCAGCTTCTACACTCCTCCATGAATTTTTGGCAAACGTCCAAGGCAGGGAGTGTTTGTCACAAATATATATAAACATTATTTCACCAGTATGTAAGAGTTACTACACCATTGCCATTTTATGAGTTTTCTCTTAGGACTGGCTGTATCCTCATGTATGTTTTGTCTATATTTGCTGTCTCTTGGGATTAGGGGAAGTACACAAGAAAGTCATCCATACTGTGAAGTATGTTTCACTTTTATATCACTGAGTGTTGTCTGCACTTCTTACTTTTTTCACATGCCAATAGTACACATAAATATATATGTATATTATGTACAATATATATTTTGCATTTAAGGAATTAGGAATTAGGCTGAGGGAGGAAAAATGCAATTGTTTAGCGAGAAAAGATTTTACTATGGCAGAAATAATGTCTGGTACCAATGACGAACTCGATATAAAAGTGAAGGAAAGAGAAACATTTCAGCAAGATAACCTAGGGTAAAAATGAAGGAAAACTAGAAAATAATATAACCAGATCTCAAGTATTCCAGGTGTCGTTCTATGAAAAGAAAATGGGCTATTTGGAGATGCACAGAGCAACCCAGCTGTAACAATAAATATGTACAAGACAGAACAAATGCAATTATTAGATGTAGTGCATATATGTATTCGAATTTACTATTCTAGCATTTACAATATTCTATCTTTTATAAGATCAACAAATCCTGGATGAAAAAAAATGAACATTTAATTTAAGTATATTTCTAATAGGGTGTACTACTGTAATCTCTATTATTTTCTGTGCCAAGCAGCCAAGCAGCCAATCAGCCAAGCAGCAAAAATGGCACCTTCACAACCACTACTTAGAGCTGAAAATACATGCTTTCTACCGGTTTTAACAAAAACGTCATTAAAAATTAGTTCAATATAATTCAAAAGTATCTCATGTTCACACCTACTGTCAGCGACAAATATTATAAACAGCATAAGAAAAGCCTTGCTTTTCCCCACTACATATTTTTATGTCTGCAATTTCAGATTGAACCCTGGTTAATTTCCTTATATTTAGATTTTTCTTTAAAAATCTTTCTAGTTACATTCTGACCCACTGTCATACTCGTCAAATATTATTCTGTAGTAGGGACAGTTAAAGAGACTCCCCAGTGCCAGGAAAACAAACCGTTTCCCTGGCACTGCAGGTCCCCTCTCCATCCCACCCCCCATCCCAGGTTGCTGAAGGGGTTAAAACCCCTTCAGTGACTTACCTTTATCCAGCGCAGATGTCCCTCTGCACTGGTTCAGGGTCCGCCCACACTCCTCGGCGCAATAGGTCTCCCCCCGCTGGATGACATCGGCGTGGGAGGCCTATTGTGCATGCGTGCCCGGCGACGGGGGAGACCTAATGCGCATGCGGATGCGCATTAGACCTCCCCATAGGAAAGCATTGAAAATGCTTTCAATGCTTTCCTATGGGGATTTCAGCAATGCTGGAGGTTCTCACATAGCGTGAGGACGTCCAGCGATGCTATAGCACAGAAAATCTGTGCTATAAACCCGGAAGTGCCCTTTAGTGACTAGAGGAGGAGTTAACCCTGCAAGGTAAATATTGCAGTTTATGAAAACTACAATATTTACAGTCGCAGGGTTAAGGGTAGTGGGCATAAGTGGTCCGATTGCCTGGAGTGTCCCTTTAATTACAATGAGGACAATGATGTTTTATTTTATTGAAATGGGGGTGAACATGTGCTGGCAACATTCAGTGGAGGGCTGGTAACTTTTGTCCTCGGGACAAACACAACTGGAAGGCCTGTTTTTGAACATATTTAAGTGTTACAGTCTACGTACTTCAGATTGAGATTTAGAGACTACCTGTGCAGAGGGCTGGGCTAGCAAAGGCCCTACATAATACTTGCCTAATTCATCACTCTTGGAATGCTCTTCAAACAATAGTTTCGATGATAAAAAATTGTGTTTTCAGGCTGTTTAGTGACCTATGGAGCAATTGCACCCCAGCACCCTTGCCAACACGTTATTGGCAACACCTCTGGCAAAATGTACACCAACTGGTGAGCATGTACAAAAGTTATATTGAGTTTAATACTTGGATTTATTTTTTTTATTTTTTTACATATACTTCTGGAATGTATCTATTCGCAAACAGTATTCACTGGGAAGATGAGAAAAAAAGGATGTCAGGGCTCTTTATCAGCAATGCTGAATAATTATTAAGATAATAATCTTAACAAGATTCACTTAAAATAACTCATTATTGGTTGGGAACAGAATTTTGCACATCAAAGGATTATCTGCTCCCTGGAGTAGCTATAAATGCGAAAGCCTTGCATGCCCCATTACAGGAAACCTTATCATGAGATCCTTTTAATACTGCATTGGCCTGTAAGGCATTGCTGTGTAATAAAATATCATTGAAAAGAACACGATTAGAACTAGGTTCCTGTAAAATATTTACCTCCCAAGAACCTTGTGTGACCTAGAAAAATAGGTTGTTAAGTTGCCTAACAAATGCTTCAAGGGGAGATAATATGAAAGTTACTTTTGTGTGAAACAGCATTTTCAATTTTCTCTACACATTTGTAAAAGTTTCATGCCTTGGATGAACTTGGGAAAATAACTTTTACATATTGTGTATGCTTTCATTACAGGCTTCGAGAAGACATCTTTCTCTGATATGACTTCCTGGGCAGCGATACCCTAACTGTAGAGAAGGCGTCTGCCTATTGGTGCCCACTTTGTCAGTAAAAATATTGTTTTTTTATATGACTGCTCACATCTTTTTATTAGAGAGTTTTAAAAAAGATTACTTAATTCAGCCAAGTAAATACAAAAATAAAACAAGAAACATCAGATTATGTACAATGCTATTCCCATTGAATACATTCTCATTATTATTATTATTATTATTATTTTATTATTTATATAGCACCAACAAATTCCGTAGCGCTGTACAATGGGTGGACTAACAGACACATAATTGAGATCAGACCACTGACGTACAGGAACAGAGGGGGTTGAGGGCCCTGCTCGATGAGCTTACATGCTAGAGGGAGTGGGGTATAGTGGCACAAAGGGTTAAAGTAGGGGAATTAAATAGTTTGTTACAGAAGGGTTTATTGAGTGCTTGGTAGGTCATTTTTGACAGGTGCAGGAACGGAGTCATGGGGTGGGGGATGAGAAACCTGCTGACAGTTTAATTGATACGCTTTAATGAAGAAGTGAGTTTTCAAAGATTTTTTGAAGGAGTGGAGGCTGGGTGAAAGTCTGATTGAGGAGTGAAGGGAGTTCCACAGAATAGGTGCAGCCCTGGAGAAGTCTTGAAGGCAAGCATTAGAGGTGGGGATCCGGGCAGAGGATAGGCGTAGGTCTTGGGCTGAGCGCAGGGGTCTCGACGGGACATACTTGTGTATGAGGGAGGATAGGTATGTTGGAGCAGCATTATGTAGGGATTTGTAAGCAAGCGCCAGAATTTTGAATTGGGCCCTATATCTAACTGGAAGCCAATGCAGGGACTGACAGAGCGTGGAGGCGTGGGAGGTGCGACCGGACAGGAAAATAAGCCTCGCAGCCGCATTCATTATAGATTGCAGCGGTGCAAGCTGGGAACATGTAAGACCGGTGAGAAGGGGATTGCAATAGTCAAGGCGAGAGAGAACAACAGCATGAACCAGTACCTTAGCCGCGTCCGGCGTTAGATATGGGCGGATGCGCGCTATGTTCTTGAGTTGGAAGCGACAGGATTTGGCTATCGATTGAACATGGGGAGTAAAAGAGAGATCAGAATCAAAAAGAAGCCCTAGGCAGCGAGCCTGGGAGGTAGAGGTGATAGTAGCGCCGTTAACTTGGTTGGAGACAGACACAGGAGTAGCAGCACTTGAGGGAGGAAAAACTAGAAGTTCTGTTTTGGACAGGTTGAGTTTAAGGAAGTGAGCAGCCATCCAGTTGGAAATAGCAGAGAGGCAGTCAGAAACACGAGTCAAGGTGGGCGGAGAGAGATCAGGGGAGGACAGGTAGGTCCTCCCCTGATCTCTCTTAAAACT
This sequence comes from Pelobates cultripes, assembly GCA_933207985.1. Taxonomy (NCBI): domain Eukaryota; kingdom Metazoa; phylum Chordata; class Amphibia; order Anura; family Pelobatidae; genus Pelobates; species Pelobates cultripes. The sequence continues at coordinate 162,988,088 of OW240914.1, read as the reverse complement.
CTATATCTGCTTTCACAATTCTGGGATATGCTTTGGTATTGATAATGATGAGAGTATTAAAGGTCTGCATCAATTGGGGCGGGCTCAGCTTTTTGGAGTAGCACTTGTCTGGAGGCTGGAACATAAGTATATTCATTGAAGAGTGGAAATAGAAAGTACAAAAGGAAGTGAAGAAGTAAAAGTGGGGGTGTGTAAGAATCAGCACATTTGTTAAAGTTAATTGGTATGTATGTTATAAAGACGTTTTGCGTTTAACAAGTATGGTGCCATGTAAGTGTGAAAGGGTTAATATGCGCACCATGACTACTTCAGTGATTTGAAGTTTGTATTGATGCTCTCAAGTAATCGGCTCTGAAGAAGACAGATGTCGTACACCCAACACCAGGAGAGACCTAGTGCCCGGTGGGATCCAGGTAAGAGTTTGCTCCGTTACTGGGGAACGGAGCTGGGGTTATTCTGATATCATAACTGATAAGTTATTTGTTACAACGTTTGGAGTAACCATTTCAAATTTAAGAAGTGATTTATTTTTAAGTCTGCTATGCATCCTAACCAGGACAGATTGTATTTTCTAGATTTATTCATGGCATATAGTATTTCCCTCAATTATGAAAAAAATAAACAGCAAGTTGACAACATAAGGGGTTTTTAACTTATGTTAAGCTTCTTTGTACACTATTTTTTTGCATTTAAAATAAAGCCATTCTCCCCGTAGTAAAAATATTTAAAATATTTTTAACCTTAGAATCTATGCATCGTCTTGCAGAAACAGTCTTTATGGACCTGTTCAATTAAGCCATATTTTAAAAGAAATTGTAAGTAGGTGATACATGGAATCTACAGTAGAAATCACCCCAACTTTTTTAGCTCCCTGTCACCATCTGTCTCATGTCTTCTGAGTTCCTGCAGGAGAATTACTTAGGCTGTGCAGAAATGGTTTGGAATTGCCAGACTTTAATAGTAAATCCAAGAAATGTATTCATTGCCTTAAAGAAAGATTATATCAAACTGATTTGATTATGCATGTACAGAAGATAGAACAAAAAAATAAATCAAAATACATTTTAGACTTCCTTCTCACATTGATATTAGATGGCTCTGGCTGACTTCATTCATGCAGAGAATGTTGGTTTAGTCCTTAAAATCAATATTAATCTACAGTACAACATTTAGCTCTCCTGCTTCTGATTGACAAGACTTTTTCAATTTATTTTCACAAATATTACTCGTTAAAAATTTAAATAAAAAAGTTGATGGAATCAACTACTTAGCTATCTTCTCAGTTACTAATCTTTTAGGATTTGAGTTCTCGTGATGAAGAGATAGAGTAACATACAAAGAAGAAGCACTTCCAGCAAATGTGTAGCTGCTGAGGAAATAACCCAAGAAGAAGAGTATATGGCGATTATAAAAAAGGAAATGCGTTCTCGAACCAGAATCAATAAAAGGTAAAACAGATTCAATAATAAGACTGGCCAGAATGTCAAGACAAGCAACATTGATTCATAGTGAAATTGAATGAAATGAGAAAAACAGTCTAAATCAACAAGAAATAAGGGTGGGGGGGCGGGGGGGAGAATGGGACCTTTATTGAAATAACATCCAAGCTTTGGCATATGGGAAAAGGTTGAATCAATCTGATGCGTTTCATGCCAGAGTTCGGCAATGGGCATGAAACGAGTCAGATTAATTTAACCCTTCCTTCATACGCCTAAACTGTCATGTTACTTCAATAAGGGTCACGTTTTTGTCCCCTGATTTTTTTCTCCTTGAGGAGGAATCCAGCATTTTCATTCAATTTTAATTTTAGACAGTCACAGAGTCTGCATGCACCTCTATCGGAATTAAGGTACATTTAAAAAGTAAAACTCTGTGTCCTTTACCTAATGTGAGTACTTAATTGCCTTCAGTCATTTTTTTTTCTTTTATGAAAATATAAATTTATTCATAATGGAAAAGGAAGACATCTGGATGTCAAATACAAAAGAAGCAAAGACAGGCTATGGGTAGAAAAATACAGAGAAGGTCTGAATGCAAATTAAATACTTGCTAGAATATGTGCACAGCACTAGAATAACTCAGCATTATCCGGAGTTGGCACTGGGGACTGATAAGCTGGACCTGAACTAGGGCATATGTGCTTTCTAAAAACCTATGTGACATAGGTAGTGGAGCCCATGCATTCTTGCAACATTTAACTTCGACCAGAGTCTTTGACCAAGTTACTAAAACATGACTTAAATTAGACCAGCAGAGATATGTTAAAACAAACAAACAAAAAGTTTCCTGTGCAGAATTTTAGTATCACTCCACTCCACTATCCTTCATTCAGTTATAAGCTCACCTGTCACATCAATGCAAAACCTCTTAGGTGAGTCCTACACTAACAATTCACCTTGCTGCTTACACTCTTATTAACCCTTAATAGGGAACAGCGAAAAATATTTGGTTAGTCCAAATTGATTTGTCCGAAAAAAGTTGTTTTTTAGTTATTTGGGTTTAGTCCATGTTCATGTCCAAATGTCATCCCTGCAGTTAAAACTGACCAGTCATTGTACTACAAAGTATAAATATGTTTATGTTTTGCAGTACAATGATGGGTGCATTTTTTGTGAGAAGAAGAAATCAATAAAGTAAAAAAGATGTGTAGCAGTAAAAAAAATCTATATTTATATATGTTTTTTATTTTTAATGTTCCACCTGTTTCCATCTATTAGTCTCATATTACTTGATTTGTGAATCAAATCAACATATAGAGGCAGTCCCCTAACCACAATCATCTTTTTCCCGTCAATCATATTGTTTTGGTTTTGGTGGCGTCATGGATAGAAACTGTATCACGGATTACACAAAATGGTTGTGTGCATTGTCTATTTAGTTTGTTTTGTGATTTGTGCATAGAGCGTTTCAAAGTTCAAGATTTTGTATGAAGCTCTGATTGGCCAAAATTACAATCCGGGAGAAACCTAATACACATATAAATCCCCACCAGCCAGATGACAGCAGACAGGCTACTAACTGCAGCCTGGCTGATCATGTGTATTAAAGCTCAAAGTTAGGTGCAAAAACAAAACACAAAAAAAGATTTTGGGGCTTGCATGATTAATCCCTACCTGATGCACTGTGGGTTTGGGGATTACAAAAAAAATGGTATTGGATCAGCCATGTGCAGTGGGGTAGAGGGTAGTAATCAACCAAGTAAGGGCCTGGCAAGTCCTTACCCCTTCCTTCATCCAATTGATAGCAGGGTGGAGGGAAATATGAGGCTGGGAGGGCCTCAAGAATATATCTCCTAATATGGCAAATCTTTAAATACAAAAACAGATCAAGTAATTTCCCAAATATTTTCTTCATAGGTAAATATATGAAATAAAAGTACAAAAAAAGAGAACAATAGTGCAACATATATAGCAGCGGTTCTTAACCTGTGAGGTATGCCTTCCCTGGGGAGGTGCAAAGGTGTTAGTGGGGAGGTGTGACATCCCTCAATAACATTTTTGTAATTGCTTTTTTTTTTTTACAATTTAGTATAGATACAGTCGAGTCACGATGTCGGAAGCATTCGGATAATCAAAAATCGTACAATCAAAGTGTTTGGTAAAACGAAGACTGCTGTTATTGCGTGCAGTTGTGTTTGTTAAAATAAAGACTAACTGTCCTTTTAGTTTAATCTTTTACCAAACCCCATTCCCAGAAACGACCCAAACAACACTTGCTTACAACAATCGCAAGAACAGCAAAAGAGGAGTCACACGATAACTCTGCAGACAGTTATTGTTAGATTGCAATACAAAGTCTGAATTACTGGAACAATAGATTTTTCCAAGACCATTTAATTTTAACTATTGCTAGCTTAGCTAACAGTTTGTCTTTCCTCTTCAATGCTGGAAGTTGTTCCATCATTAACGCTGCTGCTATAAGAGTATATATTACAATTCTGTGCCCTGGGAGAAAATGTTAACAACAAAAAAAGGAAGCACAATGATGAATATGTTAAATATAGGTTCACATGCCACCTTGGCCGTGAAGGAATTGAAAAGCTACAGTGTTTTTTATGCTCAAAAATTATTTGCAGTGATAATACGAGGCCTGCCAAACTAAGTAATTGCATAATGTATCCATTATTAATTGCTTTTGGAAATTAGAGGAGGTGTGACTTTTAAGTTTACATTCGGGGGAGGTGTGAGGCGAAAAGATTAAGAAACCCCTGATATAGAGCATATAGTGCTCATGTAATTATGACAACTTCTGTTCACTTGCAACTATTATAAACATTTCTCGTAGTAATTGTGTGTATTTTAAATCCCGAGCACACGGCAGTCAGTTTATATGTAAACTGAGGATAAGTTATGTTTAGAAAAAGTATCTATTAAGACTGAAAATGTCTCTCTGTATTTCAGTGTACTGCATTGGTTTAATCAGTTTTGTGATTTAGTAGGAAATACTGTCAATTATATAACATATGTTGTTAATAGATATATGTAAGCTCAATGTCTGTATAAAACACAAAACATTGTTAAAACAGACAAACATATTCATTGGAAAGAATTATTCCATGATTGTGTGCTGCATATCAGACACCAACCCCTTTGATTTGATTGATTTAATTGCTATGAAATTCAAAAGGAAAAGTAAGATAAAGTCTCATGTAACTTCCTCTTCACTCGCACATCCTCAACTGCTTGAGAAACAATTATTTTCAGTGGGCTCCAGTTAGATCATTTTGATTGTGTAGAGAAACAATAAAATATGATATATAACAAATATCATTAGACATACTATTATATTATAAAATATTAATATCAAACAATGTATCATGTATAAAAAAACATATCACTATATAAAAAATACTTTTTATACATTTATAATAATACTAAATAATTTGAACTCTTTAAGGACCAGTTATGGAATTAATGTATCATGGGTGTCCTCCCTTAGGAACTGATCAGCAGGGAACATTTCCAGTTGTGAGCAGGTTTAAACCCCACACCCAGGAGTCCCAGGTATCAATCAGTCTGACAGCTAGGGACATTTTTAGTTAGCTGCATGCAGTGTTGAAAGTCAATGTGGCACACAGCACTTTAAATGTGGATTTAATCCATTGACAGCAATGTCGTTTGAGCGGGGTTAAATCCAATCAATTGATACCTGGGGCTCACCTCTGTCAGACTTTTTGATGCACTGTATGCAGCCTCGAAAGTCAGTGTTGCATGTAACCCTCTAAATCAAAAAAAGAACACTGCAGCTGGGCGACTGTGCTCAGCCATGTTGATTCTGGGCTGGAAGCTAGCTGAGCACAATTTAGTGATTTTTATTAGAGTTGCACACATCAAGTTTACACAATAAATGGCTAAATTGTAATGTGCATGTTCCATAAACTTTGAAAGAAATTGGAGCTAAAATGGCTGTACAATGATACTCAAAATATATCATATGACAAACCTATTTAGAAAAGTTTGGTGAGCGTAATTTGGGGTGTTTTGAGTATCATATCAAATTTGCTAAATGCCCAGCAAAAATGTAATGTGTATGAATAAAATGCAAAAAAACTAAATTTTTACCACAAACTTCGACATAAATTGGTGGAAAAAAATGACACCATGTTTAGGCACAATATACACTGTGACGGAGCTCCAGTACTCTGAACGAGTATCTCTGCCAAGTCTGCTTCCTCATAGCACTTCAGACCCACCATGGACCAGGCTACTGTGTATATAGTCCTGGACACATGTTCCACCAGCAGTTTTCCCCAAACACCAGACGACAATTGGTGAAGGTTAAAAAACAACTAACTTTAATAGACATAGCACACATATTTTAAGCCCCCATCAGCCTCATTTATATACAATAGTGTTGTGCTATTTGGTACCCCATAATTTTTAATATTAAAAGAAAAACAATATGGATGCTGGTGAGCTTGGCCTGCACATTACGTAATGCTGTTTCAACACAGGTCAAAGGAACTTTGTATTTTGTAACCTTAAGAAGTAAACAGGAGGAATACTTATCTACAGTTTAACTTGTGAGCTATATGTGTACAAGGGTAACAAGAACAATGGTTTATTACTCAATGGGACTTTACAATCCGAGATACTTAAACTCACAGAGCTTCAAAGGGATATACAAACTATGCAATTGTTTGTGCATAAACATCACAGGCAATCCAGAGTGTTTGTCAGCCATACGAACCCAAAGTCTGAGGTTGCTTCCATATTTTCAGGATATTAGAACTTAAATGAATCTATTGGAATCATGCATGATATACAAATGTAAACTAAATGTGTGATTGCTACAGTAATGTCTTAAACTGCATCCTTGACTGATTCAGGGGTAAAGGGTAATATAGATATACTAATATAATTAGATTCTATTTTTCTTTGTAAATATGAATGTATCAATCAGTTATTCATGCAGGTTAGATGAATACAGGATATAGGCATAGTGCATGATGATTAATATAACCAACCCTGTTTCAATTAAAGAATATACATAACCAAAGACAGATATTTAACGTAATTTGAAATATCCCCAGTATAGGTGAATTAAAGTTCAATTCATTTATTTAACCAGGTCATCAATGATCTAATTCAGGTCTTCATACCTAGGGAAATAGTGCCATCTATTGATGAAAGTCCCTAAGGGCCACATTAATAATTAAATATTAAGATACGCCCATAACCAATCAAAAGCCAGATTTGAGTCCCAGGTACCGCCCATTTACAAACAAGGGGCAGGAACTGATAAGTGGGAAATAATGGTTAAATAGGGAGAAAATATCTTCAGATCATCTTAAAAAAGATCAAAGGAGAAAATAGAGGGCTAAGAAAGGAGGAGATTGACTGACTGAGGGCAAAAGACTGAGTTACAGACCAGAGCACCCAGGGAGGAGAATCCCAAATTGAATTCCTTCATCCTAGACTCTTGGTAATGTATAAAGATATCTCTTTACTTTATATTAAATAAACGGGACTATTGAATACCCTATGTGTCTATATTGTTAACTGATCCCTATTGATAGAACAATTATATCTCATTCTACCTGCAGCCTGAGTCAGATATAAGATATAAGTCGGAACATTCTTAATTCCTTCTTTAGAAGTAGATCAGTTCAATATATATACATATTTATACTAAGACTATCAGAAACCTTATATAAACGTACTGTAGTTAAACTGATGGTATATACTTGGCAGGGTTGGTTGATATTTAACTAATTCATAAAATCAATTGTATCATTAATGCAAGGAGTGTCATATGATTAATTCTGTATACCGGTTCGGCTGTGAAGTTTGTAATAGATTTTATTGTCCTTTGCTGATAAGATTATAGATGAGACAAAGTGTAATGTTGACTCTTAGGCTTGTCAAGTAAACTAATTGACTTGTTGATATAAACTCATATATAATATAGCAAATTGATTATAGTTGTATTGTTTTGTTGCTTTGCAGTTTATAGTGTGTATTATTAAATGTATATATATTTTAAGCAAAGTCTGTTTATTGGCCATCTGCCGTTCATAAGTGTTTATATCACCGCTTAAAACAAAGAACTACAGGGTCCCTGAAGGCTCTGTGTGTGTGAATATCATCAGATATTATTCAGTCTATATTCCATACATATAAAACCTTAGATTACCCAACAATAGGGTGCATAGAGCACTATAGTACAAGGAAGGGTGGGGTCAGACAATAGCAAGGGCTGATGGGAGAATGAGGAGGGACAGGGCAGCTAGTTTGAAATGGTCTGGCATTGTCCCTGGAACAACGCCCTGCTGGGGAAACAATGGGACAGGAAAAGGGGGGAGAGGCACAGACAAGTAATACATTAAACATACCCTGGACTAATAATGGGCACAGGGTGACCAAAACACAAGAGGAATCTGGGGACCTACATATAGAATCTGTCTTCCATTCCCAGTGACGGTGACTACCGTCACATACACCATATGAGATATCCCAGAGTATTGCATTCATAAATAAGACATAATCTTATCAAATCCATCTATCAAAATTCAGGTCTCTTATATGCACTATGGCTTCACAGAGGCGTTACATTGGTGTTATCGTTGTACTCAGAAGATGTAGCTGAACACAATACAGAGTTTTGTAAAGTAGTAGCACACATCAGGTTTTTGAAATACACATTAATACTACCTTGTCATATCTGTATGTTAAATGTCAGAAAAAAACACACTTTTACCACAATATTAAGCAGAGATTGGCAGTTAAGTGGCTACATGAAAAGTGTCAAAACACCCTTTGGTAAATGGCCTGTGATGTCTACTTTATATAAATATATACTATTGACAGACAATTTTTTTTTCTGTGATGGCTATTACGCTTACAAGACAAACAGATCAAATTCTAAAATCGCTCCACATTGAAACTGTATTTTACCTATTGTATTTTGCGACCTGTAACTACCACAAATAAACTCAAATACTAGACAAATAAATAAATTTATTTAGAATTATTTTCTTAAGCTGCATTAATTGTACACCCATTATTGCTAAAACTGTGAAAAAATGTGTTGTTGTCTGAGTTTTTGTACTTTTTTTGTAACAATAAATTGGAATTTCTATATAAGTATGTCACATCAAATTATAGCCGTTTTTGTCCTTTAAAAACGGTATATGACATGTGTTGGTGCAATAAAGGAGGAAGATAGAAATTGGGTTTGAACACACATCTAGAAAATGCAAAAAAATGCTTGCGTCCTTAAATACAAAACAAACAAAGCTTGGTCCTTAAAGGTTTAAAAGTGTATTCAAAAATTTTAGATCATTTGTAGAGTTTATCAAAACATATTAAATTGAGGTTTTTATCAGTTACCTATGAATGATTCCCTTTAAATAAATCTCTGCTGCAATGTTTTCTAAAATACATTTGTAATAGTGAATGAGTTAACCGTAAAAATGTTTTTAATAGCATGAAAGTCCTGGACAAATTAATCCCTACAGCATTTAGGGAGAATCAAGAGGACACTCGATGTGATAAAAGAAATGTGTCTATGTATGCTAAGAGAAACTGAACCATTAGGGATGTTAAGGTCCATGGCTGCAGGGAAGCCCGATGTCTTAACTCTACTTCATATACATGAATACTGACTTTGATATTAATGTTAAAGCATTTTCTCTAGAACTTGTAATCAGAATGCTGAAACGTAATTGCCTTCCAAATAATAACGCGATGTGCTCTAGATAAATTTCCGAATTGCATTGCATATACAGCTCCCAGCCGTAAATAACCTTTCCTTCAGGCGCGCTCAGATAAATAGGCGGTGTTCCCTAGTGATATAATCTCATTGCAATCCAAATAGAATTCATCAATATAATTTACAAATGTTATCATATTAATTTTCCCCATCCCATTACAAGTGTGTTAAATTAAGCAGTAAGGCTCTTAGTCTTGAAGCCTCTCAAACACATCCATGCACTCAGTCATAGACTGAATGTATTCACAGAAAGGTCTCTAGAGAGTGAGCACTATCACAATGCATTGATTCACCTCACTTCAACTGCATTTAGGAATATATTAGCCATAATCAAATTAACACCTTAATCAACTGTTTGAAATTCTCTTGCCAGAACTCAGTCCAATGCTGATCCATAGTGAGTTGATGTGAGCTATTAAAAACAATATATTTAAATTTTATTTAAGGAATGTAGAAGTCTTTTTTTTCCCTTAAAATTGGTTGCTGAAATCATTTATAGACATATTTAGGTGTAAATGAGAGACATCGAAATACATGGAACTTTTGACATACGTGTAATCACTGTTCACGTAACCATCCAGATATTTTAGCTGATAGTGGATAGGCGGGTTGTTTTTTGTTTTTTTTAATTCATGTGCCACAACTCAATCAAGGCTATTTACTAAAAAGGAGAATTGTTAGGAATTCAAAGTAAATTTCAAATTTAAGTCAAATGTAGCAGAACTGGAAGTTGTCTTTTATCAGCTATACTTTTTTGCTTAAACAATTATTTAATAAATCTGTCATGGACCTTTCCTAATTTGACTAGTTATTTATTTTATTGGTTGATATATTTTAGGTCATCGAAATTCCATATAATAACAGTTGTTTAACTTGTTAGTTTTCACTATCATTCTGAACATTTTCGATTTATAAATATGTTATAATAATTACTGATAGTGAAAAATTGGAATGTTCCCTTACTAGATTTTTTTCCAGTCCCAGATAGTATTTTGATTATGCCAATGACAAAGGGAGAGCACAAACATGTAAGGCTTGCTATTTGTTATTCATTTAACTCCAAATCTGACCTCGTCCCTGCCTCCCTTTTTAATATTCTAAGTTTTACATTTTAGTGATCACTAGCAGTCGAAATGTAGTCAAATTAACAAACTGCATCAGGACTAATCAGGAATCAAGATTGTTTGTATTACCTGAATTAAGTGGAGAAGTCCCTAAACCCAGAGTACACAAGATAAGATTGATTTTTTGTTCCATGGATTATTTTGCATTCTGATTATATTGCTGTAAAGCCACTGGCTTGCTTATAGCACCCAGTCGGCAGAGCATCAATATTTGGATCATTGCATCCAGTTCCATACAGTTTATCTTATGTCTCTGCTTTGTACCTCACCCTATTCATGAATCTTTTTCTGAAATAACAATATTGCAAATCTTTTACCATTGGTTGATGTATTGTGTTTTAAACTTCTGTTGCTCTAATGCCTGTAAAATCAACATGACTGCTGATCCATCTCTCCCTTCTTTCCGTTGCACCTCCATTAAAGCACTAAACACCTTTTCAGTGGATAAGGGCTACAGTGACAGCTTTAATATATTTAAATGAATTCAACATAACCATAAACCTGTTAGCTGTTGGGTGGTTACTCAACAGACAGTTCCCCAACTTCTGTTCCCAAGAGCCTCAACAGCTGGCACTTGTGTGGACTGTCGTCTCCCCAATTCGACTTCCTCCTTTTTCCCAGTTGCACTGTCAAGGAATTCCGCAAAGGTGTGACAAAACAAGAAATAGACAATGAGACAGCTGGCAGGTAAGTCTCCACCCCCTTCTCTCCACAAAACCCCTTAAAGTATCCCTTTTTAACCCAGCTCACAATACATGGGCAACTCCAGGGGGAAACTTGATCTTTCTTATATCCTTCATATCCTATGTATTCAATATAGCGTTTACCCCCAAGAAATCCCAGAGATTCTATCTTCTTGTGCAGTTTGGTTGACAGAAGTTGACGTCTGCTCTTGAACAAATCATGAATACACAAGGCAGTGAAGAAAATTGTGGTTTAGTTTATTTTCCCTAGGTATAACTTGCCTTACCTACAACTATAACTAATTTTAATATTCTATGACCTAATTCATGCATTAAAATCCACTTAAATTACTATCTAAGTAAACCTTCCTTTGGATAGGGTACATAACTGGATTAAAGTATAAATACAGAAAGGGTAACAATATGAAGTGATGCTCAAAAATGATCACAATCTGTTAGAAAAGAACCTTTTGAAATTATGTATCTACAAATTTTCCCATAGACTTTAATGTTGACTTCTGTAGATAAAGCCTTTGAAATGTTTTTTTTTGATATATTGTGATTCTTTGAAAAGTTTATGCAAAATAATTAAATAAGACCACACTTCATGAGTTATTTAAGCTTTTAGAAACAGGTTCATTGTTGATTTACATCCCAGCTGCAATCACCTATTATAATAGAAAAGGCAATGTTTCTACACAACCGAGTCTTTATCAAGCCTTGACTAACAATCTTTTGAGTCGAAACGTCATCTGTACTGGATGTACCCTGCGCTCCCAGACTTCTCTTTCTACTTCACAGATGTATTCCCAGGTAGCGTGTGTTTTTTATTTTTACATGGAATTGCTAGACCGGTTAATTTATTTATTATATAAAGAAAAACATGCATGCAGCAGGGCATGTGTTCAAAATTTCAGGAAGGTGCAATTAATCAGAAAGATTATAGAATAATCTATAAACGCTTTATTTGAGGTCATAATGTTGATTATATTCTGCAATTACATTTTTAAAATCCACACTAGATATTGAATTTAAGAAAATGAACAGCTACATTCTGCTTTCACCAGACCCTGTCATAACTAGCTAACTGTTGCCAGCTGGTTACTATAGTTATCAAAAAACGGGAAACCCATAACACAGCTGTTGGCTATCTGCATCATTTCAGCTGTCATATCTCCATGACTCCTATCATTCACAGAATGAAGATGTTACACTGAGGACAACTTGCACTGGAGGTCCAGCTGAACTGTCAGAGATTATAAAGGGAATACAGCTCTTTTAGTATGATTATTATATATGGTACAGATATGTTTTGCATATTGTAATGATGTGCCCGTATTTTTCTATCTCTGGTTATAGATAACTGGCATATCACTCTAATGATCACAGTGAAAAACCTGTTCAATTAATGAAACAGAAGGGACTTTCATCACAAATGTGTGACTCATTTAATGTATATTTCATTATAAGGGAGTTTCCAAGCAAAAAAAAAAGAAAGAATTTTGGCCCCACTCAGAAATTTGGCAGATGGATTTAACGAGCACGGTGAAACATTGATAAGCCCATTGAAGCAACTGTTTTGATTTTGGACATACCGTAAATGTCCTTTCCTGAACATTAACTTGAAGCTGGCTTTGTTTGCACATTGTCTACAATTTACAGTGTTGGTTAGCATCTATGTGACATTTGGTCCTCGTTACCACTTTTCTGTATTTTACAAGGAAATCTGTGTGTCTTTTTATTTTTTTTACAGAGAAACAATCACCATCTGTCCCTCTGAATCCAGTGGTAAGACCTATTACACATCGTAAAATACACAACTATTTGTAAAAGTCGACTTCCAACACTATCTTAATATAGAGAACACACGTTACGAATAGTTTTAATTAGTTACGGTGCTTTCTGCTATCTCAAGCTCATTGCTAGTCCAGTCTAAATGGAGATAACATTTCATGCCCAACATTATTCATTATAAAACATTAAAATAGACACACAGGCTTGTTTACTAATGTGAAAGTTGCTGGAAATTCAAAGTAAATTTCAAATATAAGTCCAATATACACTGAATTTGTAAAAACATCTTGGTTAGATATTTTGGTCTAAAATTTGAAATTCACTTTGAATTCAATTTGATTCCCAATAATTCTCACTTTAGAGAATAACCATGTAAAACAATGGGCTCTGATAGGAGGAGCGGAGTCCACACTATAGAATTGATATCTTACCATTCTGTTGGAATGTTGAAAACTGGAAAAATAGTTTAAAAAGCAGTATTCATTTACGTTTCTGTTGGTTTCAACTCTATTCCAGGTGGATGTATAAAATTATTACTAAATTCAATGTTAATAATGTTATCTACTTTGGACAGATGGACACTGTTTTGACCCAGCCAGAAAATGAATGTTTTCAGGTATTTCATTAAATATGTGTGTTGTGTGGCTCTTTTTGCCCAAAGTCTGCAATTTCCAAGTAATTTAAGAGTAAAAAGGGGATGCTTTTTATTTTCAAAAATGTATGGAAAAAGAGGTAAAAATGTTACCAATTTAGTTTATATAGATACGACTCTACATGTTTGTTGTTCATCATCATTCTTGATGGGTTTTAAATAGGAACCAATTGGTAAAATAACCATTGACTTAGAAGACAAACTAGTTAATTA